>CM033802.1:35352476-35364976 GCA_019656835.1 Rhododendron ovatum
TAAAAAAAAACCCCATTGCTTCAGTTCGGACACATTGATGTTCCTTCCTGCCACAAGGGCAAAGGCTAATTTTACTACTATAGGGGGGGGTGGTGTCCCTCCCTAGGGGAAGCCGTGGCCACCCGACGCCGGGTGCCAAGGCACGTTGCTATCGAGACCACCCGGGCAATTCTTGGCCATTTGGCCTCGATTGCTTGAGAAAACACTACCCGTCAGTAATGCCCGAAAAAAAAACCGAAATGCCTCTAAATTGAAACGCTATTTTAAGCCGACCCGAAAGGCAAAGCATGGCTCAATCGGGCAGAGCAGGACTCTATCGGGCAGTTGCTGGCCGTTTGGCCCCAGATACCCCTAGAATCACATCCCGTCGGTAATGTTGGGAAGAAAAGACCAAAATTCTTATGAAACGGCATGCTCTTTTAGCCGAGACGCGACTCTATCGAGCAAAAACTAGATTTCCTCTGCCTCGTTGCCTCGCTTACTCAAGAGAACCCGATCCGTCAGTAATGCTTGGAAAGAACACCGAAAGGCCCTTGAAATGGCATGCTACTATAGCCGGGTTCGGCAAGGCAAAACTTGATTTTCTTTGCCGTTTGGGCTAGGCTGTACCGGTCGTTATCGTCCACCGCCTAGCCGTCCAAGTGTTTCAATGCGTCTCCAATGCCATAATGCCATAGTGCCACCCCGTGACACGCCCGCCCGCTTGGGTCTTTGATATATAGCATGTTTAGAATTTTTTTTCTAAATATTCTTATATCAAAGACCCACACGCGCGCGCGCGGCACGGCACGACACTTAGGCACTTTGGAACTTGGACACTTGGAAACACTTGGGAAACACTTGGGCAAACACTTGGGCGTATGCCAAGACGACGGTCTAGACAAGGCATCGAGAATCGCACGTGAATGTAGGCAACAACAGTTGATTGTTCTAGCCAAGGCATGGCAAGCTGGCTCACCGGGTAACGGCTAAAAAGTTGCTGGGTATCGGCTAAAATGTTGCCGGGTAACGGCAACCAAGCTGTCGGGTAATGCTGGCTATCGGCTAAAAAGTTGCTGGGTATCGGCTAAAATGTTGCGGGGTAACGGCAACCAAGCTGTCGGGTAATGCTGGGTATCGGCTAAAATGTTGTTGGGTAACGGCAACCAAGCTGTCGGGTAATGCTGGCTATCGGCTAAAAAGTTGCTGGGTATCGTCTAAAATGTTGCCGGGTAACGGCAACCAAGCTGTCGGGTAACGCTGGCTATCGGCTAAAAAGTTGCTGGGTGATGGCAACCAAGCTGTCGGGTAACGCTGGGTATCGGCAACAACAACCAAGATGTCGGGTAACGCTGGGCATCGGCTAAAAAGTTGCTGGGTAACGGCAACAAAGTTGTTGGGTAATGCTGGGTATCGGCTAAAAACTCGCTAGGTGACGGCAACCAAGTTGTTGGGTGACGCTGGCTATCGGCTAAAAAGTTGCTGGGTGATGCAACCAAGCTGTCGGGTAACGCTGGGTATCGGCAACAACAACCAAGATGTCGGGTAACGCTGGGCATCGGCTAAAAAGTTGCTGGGTAACGGCAACAAAGTTGTTGGGTAATGCTGGGTATCGGCTAAAAACTCGCTGGGTGACGGCAACCAAGTTGTCGGGTGACGCTGGGTATCGGCAACCAAGTTGCTGGGTAACGGCTATAAATTTGCTGGGTACCGGCGAAAAAGTAGCTTGTCGCCGGGCAAATCAATGCAAGTATCAATATGATCTGTCAAAACTCCCCAAAAACTCATGTTTAGTCGCCACCTTTGGGGAATTTCGCAATGTTTGTTTTTAATCTTTTTTAATTTTTGTTTTTTAACGTTTTTAAGTCTTAATTTAAACATTTTCTATTATAGATGCCTCATTTTTCAACCCAATATATTTTATTAATTATCGTGTAGCTTGTTTATAATTTTTCGTGATTTTTTCTTACTTTTTTTGTATTTTTTTGTATTTTTTATCATTTTTATCTATTTATTTTTTGTTTAATTAATATAAAATTATCCTTTTGGCAAAAAATTCTGAATTTTTTTGTGGTGGTGCTCCATATTTTTTTGAAGATGTCCCAATTCAAAGTTCATGAAAAGAAGTTGTGATGCTCAAAAAAAACCCCATTGCTTCAGTTCGGACACATTGATGTTCCTTCCTGCCATAAGGGCAAAGGCTAATTTTACTACTATAGGGGGGGGTGGTGTCCCTCCCTTGGGGAAGTCGTGGCCACTCGACGCCGGGTGCCAAGGCACATTGCTATCGAGACCGCCCGGGCAATTCTTGGCCATTTGGCCTCGATTGCTCGAGAAAACACTACTCGTCGGTAATGCCCGGAAAAAAGACCGAAATGCCCCTGAATCGAAATGCTATTTTAAGCCGACCCGAAAGGCAAAGCATGGCTCTATCAGGCAGAGCAGGACTCTATCGGGCAGTTGCTGGCCGTTTGGCCCCAGATACCCCTAGAATCACATCCCATCGGTAATGTTGGGAAGAAAATACCAAAATTCTCATGAAACGGCATGCTCTTTTAGCCGAGACGCGACTCTATCGAGCAAAAACTAGATTTCCTCTACCTCGTTGCCTCGCTTACTCAAGAGAACCCGATCCGTCAGTAATGCTTGGAAAGAACACCGAAAGGCCCTTGAAACGGCATGCTACTATAGCCGGGTTCGGCAAGGCGAAACTTGATTTTCTTTGCCGTTTGGGCTAGGCTGTACCGGTCGTTATCGTCCACCGCCTAGCCGTCCAAGTGTTTCCATGCCTTTCCAATGCCATAATGCCATAGTGCCACCCCGTGACGCGCCCGCCCGCTTGGGTCTTTGATATATAGCATGTTTAGAATTTTTTTTCTAAATATTCTTATATCAAAGACCCACACGCGCGCGCGCAGCGCGGCACGGCACTTAGGCACTTTGGAACTTGGACACTTGGAAACACTTGGTAAACACTAGGGCATATGCCAAGACGACGGTCTAGACAAGGCATCGGGAATCGCACGTGAATGTAGGCAACAACAGTTGACTGTTCTAGCCAAGGCATGGCAAGCTGGCTCACCGGGTAACGGCTAAAAAGTTGCTGGGTATCGGCTAAAATGTTGCCGGGTAACGGCAACCAAGCTGTCGGGTAACGCTGGGTATCGGCTAAAAAGTTGCTGGGTAACGGCAACCAAGCTGTCGGGTAATGCTGGGTATCGGCTAAAATGTTGTTGGGTAACGGCAACCAAGCTGTCGCGTAATGCTGGCTATCGGCTAAAAAGTTGCAAGGTATCGTCTAAAATGTTGCCGGGTAACGGCAACCAAGCTGTCGGGTAACGCTGGCTATCGGCTAAAAAGTTGCTGGGTGATGGCAACCAAGCTGTCGGGTAACGCTGGGTATCGGCAACAACAACCAAGATGTCGGGTAACGCTGGGCATCGGCTAAAAAGTTGCTGGGTAACGGCAACAAAGTTGTTGGGTAATGCTGGGTATCGGCTAAAACCTCGCTAGGTGACGGCAACCAAGTTGTTGGGTGACGCTGGGTATCGGCAACCAAGTTGCTGGGTAACGGCTATAAATTTGCTGGGTACCGGCGAAAAAGTAGCTTGTCGCCGGGCAAATCAATGCAAGTATCAATATGATCTGTCAAAACTCCCCAAAAACTCATGTTTAGTCGCCACCTTTGGGGAATTTCGCAATGTTTGTTTTTAATCTTTTTTAATTTTTGGTTTTAGACGTTTTAAAGTCTTAATTTAAACATTTTCTATTATAGATGCCTCATTTTTCAACCCAATATATTTACTTAATTATTGTGTAGCTTGTTTATAATTTTTTGTATTTTTTATAACTTTTTTTGTATTTTTTTTGTATTTTTTATCATTTTTATCTATTTATTTTTTTTAATTAATATAAAATTATCCTTTTGGCAAAAAATTCTGAATTTTTTGGAGGAGTTGCTCCATATTTTTGTGAAGATGTCCCAATTCAAAGTTCATGAAAAAAAGTTATGATGCTCAAAAAAACCCCCCTTGCTTCAGTTCGGACACGTTGATGTTCCTTTCTGCCACAAGGGCAAAGGCTAATTTTACTACTATAGGGGGGAGGTGGTGTCCCTCCCTTGGGGAAGCCGTGGCTATTTTAAGCCGTGGCTATTTCGGAAAAAAGACCGAAATGCCCCTGAATCGAAATGCTATTTTAAGCCGTCCCGCAAGGCAATGCACAGCTCTATCGAGCAGAGGAGGACTCTATCGGGCAATTCTTGGCCGTTTGGCCTTGGATAGCCCTAGAAACACTACCCGTGGGTAATGCTTGGAAAAAAGACCAAAATACCCCTAAGGCGTAATGTTATTTTTACCCATCCCGCGAGGCAAAGCATGACTCTATCGGGCGAAGAAAAACTATGTCAGGCAATTGTAGGTGGTTTGGCCTTAGAAACCCGCAAAGAGATGACCCGTTTGTAACGCTAGAAAAAAATGCCCGTGTGAAGGCAAGGCCTAGCGAAGGAATGGCAGAGCAAACGATGACTCTATCGGGCAGAAACTAGAACTCCATGGCCGTTTGGTGTTAAATGCTCGTGCTTCCGAGTCCCATTGGGAATGCTTGTAGACTCACATCCTCCATGATGCATTGGTGTTCCCATCGGGGGATGCCTCCTTGCTGAGAGGTAAGCTCGTCGCCTTGGCGGTGAGCGCCGGCTGATGGACATCCGTTGGCTATGGCACACTCCCGATGATGCATTGGTGTCCCCGCACGGAAAAGCATAACTGGCTAAAGGTCTTTGATTCCAAATGCCAAGTTGCGTAGCCCAGGGGTTGCCTCCTTGTTGAGGGAGATGCTTGTCGCCTAGGCGGCGAGCGCCGGTTGATGGTTCGCCATTGGCTATGGCACTGTCCCTTCGGTAATCTTCCTCCATGATGCATTGGTGTTCCTTTCGGGGGATGCCTCCTTGCTGAGAGGTAAGCTCGCTTCCTTGGTGGTGAGCGCCGGCTAACGGATATCTGTTGGCTATGGCACAATCCCGATGATGCATTGGTGTCCCCGCACGGAAGAGCGTAACTGGCTAATGGTATTTGATTCCTAATGCCACGTTGCGTAGCCCAAGGGTTGCCTCCTTGTCGAGGGAGAAGCTTGTCGCTTAGGCGGCGACCGCCGGTTGATGGTTCTCCATTGGCTATGGCACTGTCCCTTGGGTAATTTTCCTCCATGATGCATTGGGGTCCCTCTCGGGGGATGCCTCCTTGCTGAGAGGTAAGCTCGTCGCCTGGGCGGAGAGCGCCGGCTGATGGATATCCGTTGGCTATGGCACAGTCCCGATGACGCATTGGTGTCTCCGCACGGAAAAGCGTAACTGGCTAATGGTCTTTGATTCCTAATGCCACGTTGCGTACCCCAGGGGTTGCCTCCCTGTTGAAGGAGAGCTTGTCGCTTAGGCGGCGAGCGCCGGTTGATGGTTCCCCATTGGCTATGGCATTGTTCCTTGGGTAATTTTCCTCCATGATGCATTGTTGTCCCCTACGGGGGATGCCTCCTTGCTGAGAGGTATGCTCTTCGCCTTGGCGGTGAGCGTCGGTTGATGGATATCTGTTGGCTATGGCAAAATCACAATGGATCTCATCCATTGGCTACGGCCCTGTCCCTTCGGAAAAACTATCTTAATGATGCATTGGTGTTGAAACCCTACGGGGCAGGGACACCATTGCGGAGAGGTAATGCTTTTATGTGAAGCCAAATGTTTTCAAATTTCTTTGTTCATCAAAAAATCAAAAAATGAATTTGCAAAAATCTTCCTTGATGACGCGTTGGCGTTTCGTTCGGTTAATGCCTACATGCTGAGGGGTAAGCAAAGTTATATTTTAAAAATTCTTCCTTGACGATGCATTGGTGTTCATTTAGGGAATGCCTTCTTGCTGAGGGGAAAGCATGTCGTTTAGGCGTCTTGGGCGGGCCGGTGGTCCTACATTGGCTATGGCATTGTCCCGTCTGAAAGCTTCCTTGATGAAGCATTGGTGTTGTGACACTTCGGGGAAGCCCCACCCTTGCGGAGAGGTAAGCTCGTTGCTGCTCGAAAATTCTTCCTCGATGACGCATTGGTGTTCCCTTTGGGGGATGCCTTCTTGTTGAGAGGTAAGCTCGTCGTCTATTTCAATGAGATGGGTGGCGAGCGCCAGCCGATTGATCTCTTCCATTGGCTACGGCAATGTCCCTTCGGTATTCTTCCTCCATGATGCATTGGTGTTCCTATCGGGGGATGCCTCCTTGCTGAGAGGTAAACTCGTCGCCTTGGCGGTGAGCGCCTGCTGATGGATATCTGTTGGCTATGGCACAGTCCCGATGACGCATTGGTGTCCCCGCACGGAAAAGCGTAACTGGCTAATGGTCTTTGATTCCTAATGCCATGTTGCGTAGCCCAGGGGTTGCCTCCCTGTTGAAGGAGAGCTTGTCGCTTAGGCGGCAAGCGCCGGTTGATGGTTCCCCATTGGCTATAGCACTGTTCCTCGGGTAATTTTCCTCCATGATGCATTGGTGTCCCTTTCGGGGGACGCCTCCTTGCTGAGAGGTAAGCTCATCGCCTTGGCAATGAGCACCGGCTGATGGATATCCGTTGGCTATGGCACAGTCCCGATGACGCATTGGTGTCCCCGCACGGAAAAGCGTAACTGGCTAATGGTCTTTGATTCCTAATGCCACGTTACGTAGCCCAGGGGTTGCCTCCTTGTTGAGGGAGAAGCTGGTTGCTTAGGCGGCGAGCGCCGGTTGATGGTTCTCCATTGGCTATGGCACTGTCCCGTGGGTAATTTTCCTCCATGATGCATTGTTGTCCCCTACATGGGATGCCTCCTTGCTGAGAGGTATGCTCGTCGCCTTGGCGGTGAGCGCCGGCTGATGGATATCCGTTGGCTATGGCAAAATCCCAATGGATCTCATCCATTGGCTACGGCCCTGTCCCTTCGAAAAAACTATCTTAATGATGCATTGGTGTTGAAACCCTTAGGGGCAGGGACACCATTGCGGAGATGTAATGCTTTTATGTGAAGCCAAATGTTTTCAAATTTCTTTGTTCATCAAAAAATCAAAAGATGAATTTGCAAAAAGCTTCCTTGATGACGCATTGGCGTTTCCTTCGGTGAATGCCTACATGCTGGGGGGTAGGCAAAGTTATATTTTTAAAGTTCTTCCTCGACGATGCATTGGTGTTCATTTAGGGAATGCCTTCTTGCTGAGGGGAAAGCATGTCGTTTAGGCGTCATGCGCTGGCCGGTGGTCCCACTTTGGCTCTGGCATTGTCCCATCGGAAAGCTACCTTGATGAAGCATTGGTGTTGTAACCCTTTGGGGAAGCCCTACCCTTGCGGAGAGGAAAGCTCGTTGCTGCTCGAAAATTCTTCCTCGATGATGCATTGGTGTTCCCTTTGGGGGATGCCTTCTTGTTGAGAGGTAAGCTCGTCGTCTATTTCAATGAGATGGGTGGCGAGCGCCGGCCGATTGATCTCTTCCATTGGCTACGGCAATGTCCCTTCGGTAATCTTCCTCCATGATGCATTGGTGTTCCTTTCGGGGGATGCCTCCTTGCTGAGAGGTAAGCTCGTCGCCTTGGCGGTGAGCGCCGGCTGATGGATATCCGTTGGCTATGGCACAGCCTCGATGACGCATTGGTGTCCCCGCACGGAAAAGCGTAACTGGCTAATGGTCTTTGATTCCTAATGCCACGTTGCGTAGCCCAGGGGTTGCCTCCTTGTTGAGGGAGAAGCTTGTCGCTTAGGCGGCGAGCGCCGGTTGATGGTTCCCCATTGGCTATGGCACTGTCCCTTGGGTAATTTTCCTCCATGATGCATTGGTGTCCCTTTCGGGGGACGCCTCCTTGCTGAGAGGTAAGCTCGTCGCCTTGGCGGAGAGCGCCGGCTGATGGATATCCGTTGGCTATGGCACAGTCCCGATGACGCATTGGTGTCCCCGCACGGAAAAGCGTAACTGGCTAATGGTCTTTGATTCCTAATGCCACGTTGTGTAGCCCAGGGGTTGCCTCCTTGTTGAGGGAGAAGCTGGTCGCTTAGGCGGCGAGCGCCGGTTGATGGTTCTCCATTGGCTATGGCACTGTCCCGTGGGTAATTTTCCTCCATGATGCATTGTTGTCTCCTACGGGGATGCCTCCTTGTCTGAGAGGTATGCTCGTCGCCTTGGCGGTGAGCGCCGACTGATGGATATCTGTTGGCTATGGCAAAATCACAATGGATCTCATCCATTGGCTACGGCCCTGTCCCTTCGGAAAAACTATCTTAATGATGCATTGGTGTTGAAACCCTTCGGGGTAGGGACACCACTTGCGGAGAGGTAATGCTTTTATGTGAAGCCAAATGTTTTCAAATTTCTTTGTTCATCAAAAAATCAAAAAATGAATTTGCAAAAATCTTCCTTGATGACGCGTTGGCGTTTCCTTCGGTGAATGCCTACATGCTGAGGGGTAAGCAAAGTTATATTTTAAAAATTCTTCCTCGACGATGCATTGGTGTTCATTTAGGGAATGCCTTCTTGCTGAGGGGAAAGCACGTCGTTTAGGCGTCATGCGCTGGCCGGTTGTAGAGACCCGTAAATTCATTTTATAATTTTATTGTTTTATAAAAAAAAAATGGTGGATTAATGAGAATATTAGTGTTGGGGGTCAAAGTGCAAGAATATGAAAATCATGGGTTTTTGTGCAATTTGTGCAAGTGTGTGCCGTGTGTGTATACCAGGAGAACTTTTTCTTTTTTCCCCATTTTCTTCTTCTCAGCTCTCTCTCGGTCTCTCTCTCACTCTCTCACCCAACCACTCAAAAATCCATACCAATCAACTCCCAAACCATCTTTAATTTGCATATTCGAGCTTGTATCGTGTTGGACAAAGCTTGGTTCGGAGTATTTTCGCTTGATTTGAATTCCGGAAGCTAGGGTTTGCACAATCTCCTTGATTCTGGTTTGGATACTCGAGGTAGGAAATTCTACCTCTCTTTATATGTTATTGGGTTCTCCTATGTCTTATTTGAGCATTTCCACGCTTTGTTTGAGCTTGTATTGATTGTTGTTTGGCCTGGATCAAAATCTGTTATCTGATAAAAAAAATCGCCAAATTTCGGATTCCTACCAGTAGGATATTTTCCTCTACCGGTAGAACTTTGTTGTTGTGAAAATGTGTACTCACTGTTTTGATTTTGTACCGGTAGAAGCTATTTCCTACCGGTAGAATTGCAAATTTTCTCGTACTCTACCGGTACCATTTTCTCATCTACCGGTAGAAAACTTGCAAGCCAAAGTATTGTTCACACTGTTCCCGGATTGTACCGGTAGCTCCCATTCCCTACCGGTAGACCACCAGAAAAAAAAGTAAAAGCCTCCTGTACCGTTCTACTTTTTCTTTTCCAAGCCTAAAGGCCTTTCCAGGGGATTCAATGACTTGTTCATTATATATGATGATGGCATGGGCAATCATGCATGGTACCATGATCATTGAGACATCCAACTTGGATTTGTCCGAAAATGTAAATTCTTTTGTTGAAATGTTAAGGATGAGCTTCGAATTGCGCAATGTTTTACGAACGATACACTTGAACTTGCAAATGACGCGCGAACATTCAGGGCCCATCGACGGGTGGGTGCCTGGCAGGGGATATCAGGGTCCCATAATTAGCCTGGCAGGAGCTAATGCTCAAAATAATTTTTCAAGGCCTAACCTTCAAGGTGGGTGCTTGGCAGGGGATATCGGGGTCCCAAAATTAGCCCGGCAGGAGCTTCGGCTCAGACACATAAACGACACGACATGTTGAGACACGAATTGAACGGATATGATTCATGGGTTGAATAAAAGAAAAATTGGAGATTTTGGGACACTTGTTCAAAAAAAAAATTTGTGCTTTCTCCGTTGTCTTGTGATCTCTTATCATTCGTTCATTCGTCTCGCTCATTTGCATATAGAGTTTGCGTAGACTTTTCTACTGGGCTAGTGTAGCTCAAGCCTTATATTATTTTCAGGTGCTAACCCGGAACCATAGCTTGCATTGCTTGGCGTGCTTGGAGTGTGGTCATTATTTTTGAAAGCTAATTGAAGGAGTTACCTATTCATCTTTGTAAATTTATTTTGAAAGATGTATTCGTAACTTAAATTGTAATTCTTTTGATTTGGAATATTGTAACCCGTAATCCTCTTTCGACATTTGATACTTATGTTGATTTAGGGCCGTTGAACCTATATTGTAATATTTTGGAAACTTTGTGAACTTGGAAGCTTAATTAAGAAAATGGGAACACAGTGACCTTTTGGGTACCGTACGGACATTTGTGAGTATTTTTATTATGTAAATCCTTTATAATTATGTTTAAAATCGAGGACGTGACACCGGTGGTCCTACATTGGCTATGGCATTGTCCCGTCGGAAAGCTTCCTTGATGAAGCATTGGTGTTGTGACCCTTCGGGGAAGCCCCACCCTTGCGGAGAGGTAAGCTCGTTGCTGCTCGAAAATTCTTCCTCGATGACGCATTGGTGTTCCCTTTGGGGGATGCCTTCTTGTTGAGAGGTAAGCTCGTCGTCTATTTCAATGAGATGGGTGGCGAGCGCCGGCCGATTGATCTCTTCCATTGGCTACGGCAATGTCCCTTCGGTAATCTTCCTCCATGATGCATTGGTGTTCCTATCGGGGGATGCCTCCTTGCTGAGAGGTATGCTCGTCGCCTTGGCGGTGAGCGCCTGCTGATGGATATCTGTTGGCTATGGCACAGTCCCGATGACGCATTGGTGTCCCCGCACGGAAAAGCGTAACTGGCTAATGGTCTTTGATTCCTAATGCCACGTTGCGTAGCCCAAGAGTTGCCTCCCTGTTGAGGGAGAGCTTGTCGCTTAGGCGGCGAGCGCCGGTTGATGGTTCCCCATTGGCTATGGCACTGTCCCTTGGGTAATTTTCCTCCATGATGCATTGGTGTCCTTTTCGGGGGACGCCTCCTTGCTGAGAGGTAAGCTCGTCGCCTTGGCGGTGAGCACCGGCTGATGGATATCCGTTGGCTATGGCACAGTCCCAATGACGCATTGGTGTCCACGCACAGAAAAGCGTAACTGGCTAATGGTCTTTGATTCCTAATGCCACGTTACGTAGCCCAGGGGTTGCCTCCTTGTTGAGGGAGAAGCTGGTTGTTTAGGCGGCGAGCGCCGGTTGATGGTTCTCCATTGGCTATGGCACTGTCCCGTGGGTAATTTTCCTCCATGATGCATTATTGTCCCCTACGGGGGATGCCTCCTTGCTGAGAGGTATGCTCGTCGCCTTGGCGGTGAGCGCCAGCTGATGGATATCCATTGGCTATGGCAAAATCCCAATGGATCTCATCCATTGGCTACGGCCCTGTCCCTTCGAAAAAACTATCTTAATGATGCATTGGTGTTGAAACCCTTAGGGGCAGGGACACCGTTGCGGAGAGATAATGCTTTTATGTGAAGCCAAATGTTTTCAAATTTCTTTGTTCATCAAAAAATCAAAAGATGAATTTGCAAAAATCTTCCTTGATGACGCATTGGTGTTTCCTTCGGTGAATGCCTACATCCTGAGGGGTAGGCAAAGTTATATTTTTAAAGTTCATCCTCGACGATGCATTGGTGTTCATTTAGGGAATGCCTTCTTGCTGAAGGGAAAGCATGTCGTTTAGGCGTCATGCGCTGGCCGGTGGCCCCACTTTGGCTCTGGCATTGTCCCGTCGGAAAGCTTCCTTGATGAAGCATTGGTGTTGTAACCCTTCGGGGAAGCCCCACCCTTGCAGAGAGGTAAGCTCGTTGCTGCTCGAAAATTCTTCCTCGATGACGCATTGGTGTTCCCTTTGGGGGATGTCTTCTTGTTGAGAGGTAAGCTCGTCATCTATTTCAATGAGATGGGTGGCGAGCGCCAGCCGATTGATCTCTTCCATTGGCTACGGCAATGTCCCTTCGATAATCTTCCTCCGTGATGCATTGGTGTTCCTTTCGGGGGATGCCTCCTTGCTGAGAGGTAAGCTCGTCGCCTTGGCGGTGAGCACTGGCTAATGGATATCTGTTGGCTATGGCACAGTCCCGATGACGCATTGGTGTGCCCGCACGGAAAAGCGTAACTGGTTAATGGTCTTTGATTCTGAATGCCACGTTGCGTAGCCCAGGGGTTGCCTCCTTGTTGAGGGAGAAGCTTGTCGCTTAGGCGGCGAGCGCCGGTTGATGGTTCTCCATTGGCTATGGCACTGTCCCTTGGGTAATTTTCCTCCATGATGCATTGGTGTCCTTTTCGGGGGACGCCTCCTTGCTGAGAGGTAAGCTCGTCGCCTTGGCGGTGAGCACCGGCTGATGGATATCCGTTGGCTATGGCACAGTCCCAATGACGCATTGGTGTCCACGCACAGAAAAGCGTAACTGGCTAATGGTCTTTGATTCCTAATGCCACGTTACGTAGCCCAGGGGTTGCCTCCTTGTTGAGGGAGAAGCTGGTTGTTTAGGCGGCGAGCGCCGGTTGATGGTTCTCCATTGGCTATGGCACTGTCCCG
>CM033802.1:35372476-35377476 GCA_019656835.1 Rhododendron ovatum
AGGCAAAGCATGGCTCTATCGGGCAGAGCAGGACTCTATCGGGCAGTTGCTGGCCGTTTGGCCCCAGATACCCCTAGAATCACATCCCGTCGGTAACGTTGGGAAGAAAAGACCGAAATTCTCATGAAACGGCATGCTCTTTTAGCCGAGACGCGACTCTATCGAGCAAAAACTAGATTTCCTCTGCCTCGTCGCCTCGCTTACTCAAGAGAACCCGATCCGTCAGTAATGCTCGGAAAGAACACCGAAAGGCCCTTGAAACGACATGCTACTATAGCCGGGTTCGGCAAGGCGAAACTTGATTTTCTTTGCCGTTTGGGCTAGGCTGTACCGGTCGTTATCGTCCACCGCCTAGCCGCCCAATTGTTTCCATGTGTCTCCAATGCCATAATGCCATAGTGCCACCCCGTGACGCGCCCGCCCGCTTGGGTCTTTGATATATAGCATGTTTAGAATTTTTTTTCTAAATATTCTTATATCAAAGACCCACGCGCGCGCGCGCGCGGCACGGCACGGCACTTAGGCACTTTGGAACTTGGACACTTGGAAACACTTGGGAAACACTTGGGCAAACACTGGGCAAACACTTGGGCGTATGCCAAGACGACGGTCTAGACAAGGCATCGGGAATCGCACGTGAATGTAGGCAACAACAGTGGACTGTTCTAGCCAAGGCATGGCAAGCTGGCTCACCGGGTAACGGCTAAAAAGTTGCTGGGTATCGGCTAAAATGTTGCCGGGTAACGGCAACCAAGCTGTCGGGTAATGCTGGCTATCGGCTAAAATGTTGTTGGGTAACGGCAACCAAGCTGTCGGGTAATGCTGGCTATCGGCTAAAAAGTTGCTGGGTATCGTCCAAAATGTTGCCGGGTAACGGCAACCAAGCTGTCGGGTAACGCTGGCTATCGGCTAAAAAGTTGCTGGGTGATGGCAACCAAGCTGTCGGGTAATGCTGGGTATCGGCAACAACAACCAAGATGTCGGGTAACGCTGGGTATCGGCTAAAAAGTTGCTGGGTAACGGCAACAAAGTTGTTGGGTAATGCTGGGTATCGGCTAAAAACTTTCTGGGTGACGGCAACCAAGTTGTCGGGTGACGCTGGGTATCGGCAACCAAGTTGCTGGGTAACGGCTATAAATTTGCTGGGTGACGGCGAAAAAGTAGCTTGTCGCCGGGCAAATCAATGCAAGTATCAATATGATCTGTCCAAACTCCCCAAAAACTCATGTTTATTCACCACCTTTGGGGAATTTCGCAATGTTTGTTTTTAATCTTTTTTAATTTTTATTTTTAGACGTTTTTAAGTCTTAATTTAAACATTTTCTATTATAGATGCCTCATTTTTCAACCCAATATATTTACTTAATTATTGTGTAGCTTGTTTATAATTTTTCGTGATTTTTTCTTACCTTTTTTGTATTTTTTTGTATTTTTTATCATTTTTATCTATTTATTTTTTGTTTAATTAATATAAAATTATCCTTTTGGCAAAAAATTCTGAATTTTTTGGAGGAGTTGCTCCATATTTTTGTGAAGATGTCCCAATTCAAAGTTCATGAAAAAAAGTTGTGATGCTCAAAAAAACCCCCCTTGCTTCAGTTCGGACACATTGATGTTCCTTCCTGCCACAAGGGCAAAGGCTAATTTTACTACTATAGGGGGGGGTGGTGTCCCTCCCTTGGGGAAGCCGTGGCCACCCGACGCCGGGTGCCAAGGCACGTTGCTATCGAGACCACCCGGGCAATTCTTGGCCATTTGGCCTCGGTTGCTCGAGAAAACACTACCCGTCGGTAATGCCCGGAAAAAAGACCGAAATGCCCCTGAATCGAAATGCTATTTTAAGCTGTCCCGCAAGGCAATGCACAGCTCTATCGAGCAGAGGAGGACTCTATCGGGCAATTCCTGGCCGTTTGGCCTTGGATAGCCCTGGAAACACTACCCGTGGGTAATGCTCGGAAAAAAGACCGAAATACCCCTGAGGCGTAATGCTATTTCTACCCGTCCAGCGGGGCGAAGCATGACTCTACCGGGCAAAGAAAAACAATGTCGGGCAATTGTAGGTGGTTCTGCCTCAGAAACCTGTAAAGAGATGACCCGTTGGTAACACGCTAGAAAAAAATGCCCGTGTGAAGGAAAGGCCTAGCGAACGAACGGCAGAGCAAACGATGACACCAGAAACTACAACCCCATGGCCGATTGGTGTCAAATGCTCGTGCTTTCGAGTCCCGTTGGGAATGCTTGCAGAATAACATCCTCCATGATGCATTGGTGTTCCCATCGGGGGATGCCTCCTTGCTGAGAGGTAAGCTCGTCGCCTTGGTGGTGAGCGCCGGCTGATGGTTCGCCATTGGCTATGGCACTGTCCCTTCGGTAATCTTCCTCCATGATGCATTGGTGTTCCTTTCGGGGGATGCCTCCTTGCTGAGAGGTAAGCTCGCTTCCTTGGTGGTGAGCGCCGGCTGATGGATATCCGTTGGCTATGGCACAGTCCCGATGACGCATTGGTGTCCCCGCACGGAAAAGCGTAACTGGCTAATGGTCTTTGATTCCTAATGCCATGTTGCGTAGCCCAGGGGTTGCCTCCTTGTCGAGGGATAAGCTTGTCGCTTAGGCGGCGAGCGCCGGTTGATGGTTCTCCATTGGCTATGGCACTGTCCCGTGGGTAATTTTCCTCCATGATGCATTGGTGTCCCTTTCGGGGGATGCCTCCTTGCTGAGAGGTAAGCTCGTCGCCTTGGCGGTGAGCGCCGGCTGATGGATATCCGTTGGCTATGGCACAGTCCCGATGACGCATTGGTGTCCCCGCACGGAAAAGCGTAACTGGCTAATGGTCTTTGATTCCTAATGCCATGTTGCGTAGCCCAGGGGTTGCCTCCTTGTCGAGGGATAAGCTTGTCGCTTAGGCGGCGAGCGCCGGTTGATGGTTCCCCATTGGCTATGGCACTGTCCCTTGAGTAATTTTCCTCCATGATGCATTGGTGTCCCTTTCGGGGGATGCCTCCTTGCTGAGAGGTAAGCTCGTCGCCTTGGCGGTGAGCGCCGGCTGATGGATATCCGTTGGCTATGGCACAGTCCCGATGACGCATTGGTGTCCCCGCACGGAAAAGCGTAACTGGCTAATGGTCTTTGATTCCTAATGCCACGTTGCGTAGCCCAGGGGTTGCCTCCTTGTTGAGGGAGAAGCTTGTCGCTTAGGCGGCGAGCGCCGGTTGATGGTTCTCCATTGGCTATGGCATTGTCCCATGGGTAATTTTCCTCCATGATGCATTGGTGTCCCCTACGGGGGATGCCTCCTTGCTGAGAGGTATGCTCGTCGCCTTGGCGGTAAGCGCCGGCTGATGGATATCCATTGGCTATGGCAAAATCCCGATGGATCTCATCCATTGGATACGGCCCTGTCCCTTTGAAAAACTATCTTAATGATGCATTGGTGTTGAAACCCTTCGGGGCAGGGACACCGTTGCGGAGAGGTAATGCTTTTGTGTGAAACCAAATGCTTTCAAATTTCTTTGTTCATTAAAAAAACAAAAAATGAATTTGCAAAAATCTTCCTTGATGACGCATTGGCGTTTCCTTCGGTGAATGCCAACATGCTGAGGGGTAAGCAAAGTTATATTTTAAAAATTCTTCCTCGACGATGCATTGGTGTTCATTTAGGGAATGCCTTCTTGCTGAGGGGAAAGCATGTCGTTTAGGCGTCATGCGCTGGCCGGTGGTCCTACATTGGCTATGGCATTGTCCCGTGGAAAAGCTTCCTTGATGAAGCATTGGTGTTGTAACCCTTCGGGGAAGCCCCACCCTTGCGGAGAGGTAAGCTCGTTGCTGCTCGAAAATTCTTCCTCGATGATGCATTGGTGTCCCCTTTGGTGGATGCCTTCTTGTTGAGAGGTAAGCTCGTCGTCTATTTCAATGAGATGGGTGGCGAGCGCCGGCCGATTGATCTCTTCCATTGGCTACGGCAATGTCCCTTCGGTAATCTTCCTCCATGATGCATTGGTGTTCCTTTCGGGGGATGCCTCCTTGCTGAGAGGTAAGCTCGTCGCCTTGGCGGTGAGCGCCGGCTGATGGATATCCGTTGGCTATGGCACAGTCCCGATGACACATTGGTGACCCCGCACGGAAAAGCGTAACTGGCTAATGGTCTTTGATTCCTAATGCCACGTTGCGTAGCCCAGGGGTTGCCTCCTTGTTGAGGGAGAAGCTTGTCGCTTAGGCGGTGAGCGCCGGTTGATGGTTCTCCATTGGCTATGGCACCGTCCCGTGGGTAATTTTCCTCCATGATGCATTGTTGTCCCCTACGGGGGATGCCTCCTTGCTGAGAGGTATGCTCGTTGCCTTGGCGGTGAGCGCCGGCTGATGGATATCCATTGGCTATGGCAAAATCCCGATGGATCTCATCCATTGGCTACGGCCCTGTCCCTTCGAAAAAACTATCTTAATGATGCATTGGTGTTGAAACCCTTAGGGGCAGGGACACTGTTGCGGAGAGGTAATGCTTTTATGTGAATCCAAATGTTTTCAAATTTCTTTGTTCATCAAAAAAACAAAAAATGAATTTGCAAAAATCTTCCTTGATGAGGCATTGGCGTTTCCTTCGGTGAATGCCAACATGCTGAGGGGTAAGCAAAGTTATATTTTAAAAATTCAACCTCGACGATGCATTGGTGTTCATTTAGGGAATGCCTTCTTGCTGAGGGGAAAGCATGTCGTTTAGGCGTCATGTGCTGGCCGGTGGTCCTACATTGGCTATGGCATTGTCCCGTGGAAAAGCTTCCTTGATGAAGCATTGGTGTTGTAACCCTTCGGGGAAGCCCCACCCTTGCGGAGAGGTAAGCTCGTTGCTGCTCGAAAATTCTTCCTCGATGACGCATTGGTGTTCCCTTTGGGGGATGCCTTCTTGTTGAGAGGTAAGCTCGTCGTCTATTTCAATGAGATGGGTGGCGAGCGCCGGCCGATTGATCTCTTCCATTGGCTACGGCAATGTCCCTTCGGTAATCTTC
>CM033802.1:35387476-35389976 GCA_019656835.1 Rhododendron ovatum
TTCATGAAAAAAAGTTGTGATGCTCAAAAAAACCCCCCTTGCTTCAGTTCGGACACATTGATGTTCCTTCCTGCCACAAGGGCAAAGGCTAATTTTACTACTATAGGGGGGGGTGGTGTCCCTCCCTTGGGGAAGCCGTGGCCACCCGACGCCGGGTGCCAAGGCACGTTGCTATCGAGACCACCCGGGCAATTCTTGGCCATTTGGCCTCGGTTGCTCGAGAAAACACTACCCGTCGGTAATGCCCGGAAAAAAGACCGAAATGCCCCTGAATCGAAATGCTATTTTAAGCTGTCCCGCAAGGCAATGCACAGCTCTATCGAGCAGAGGAGGACTCTATCGGGCAATTCCTGGCCGTTTGGCCTTGGATAGCCCTGGAAACACTACCCGTGGGTAATGCTCGGAAAAAAGACCGAAATACCCCTGAGGCGTAATGCTATTTCTACCCGTCCAGCGGGGCGAAGCATGACTCTACCGGGCAAAGAAAAACAATGTCGGGCAATTGTAGGTGGTTCTGCCTCAGAAACCTGTAAAGAGATGACCCGTTGGTAACACGCTAGAAAAAAATGCCCGTGTGAAGGAAAGGCCTAGCGAACGAACGGCAGAGCAAACGATGACACCAGAAACTACAACCCCATGGCCGATTGGTGTCAAATGCTCGTGCTTTCGAGTCCCGTTGGGAATGCTTGCAGAATAACATCCTCCATGATGCATTGGTGTTCCCATCGGGGGATGCCTCCTTGCTGAGAGGTAAGCTCGTCGCCTTGGTGGTGAGCGCCGGCTGATGGTTCGCCATTGGCTATGGCACTGTCCCTTCGGTAATCTTCCTCCATGATGCATTGGTGTTCCTTTCGGGGGATGCCTCCTTGCTGAGAGGTAAGCTCGCTTCCTTGGTGGTGAGCGCCGGCTGATGGATATCCGTTGGCTATGGCACAGTCCCGATGACGCATTGGTGTCCCCGCACGGAAAAGCGTAACTGGCTAATGGTCTTTGATTCCTAATGCCATGTTGCGTAGCCCAGGGGTTGCCTCCTTGTCGAGGGATAAGCTTGTCGCTTAGGCGGCGAGCGCCGGTTGATGGTTCTCCATTGGCTATGGCACTGTCCCGTGGGTAATTTTCCTCCATGATGCATTGGTGTCCCTTTCGGGGGATGCCTCCTTGCTGAGAGGTAAGCTCGTCGCCTTGGCGGTGAGCGCCGGCTGATGGATATCCGTTGGCTATGGCACAGTCCCGATGACGCATTGGTGTCCCCGCACGGAAAAGCGTAACTGGCTAATGGTCTTTGATTCCTAATGCCATGTTGCGTAGCCCAGGGGTTGCCTCCTTGTCGAGGGATAAGCTTGTCGCTTAGGCGGCGAGCGCCGGTTGATGGTTCTCCATTGGCTATGGCACTGTCCCGTGGGTAATTTTCCTCCATGATGCATTGGTGTCCCTTCGGGGGATGCCTCCTTGCTGAGAGGTAAGCTTGTCGCCTTGGCGGCGAGCGCCGGCTGATGGATATCCGTTGGCTATGGCACAGTCCCGATGACGCATTGGTGTCCCCGCACGGAAAAGCGTAACTGGCTAATGGTCTTTGATTCCTAATGCCACGTTGCGTAGCCCAGGGGTTGCCTCCTTGTTGAGGGAGAAGCTTGTCGCTTAGGCGGCGAGCGCCGGTTGATGGTTCTCCATTGGCTATGGCATTGTCCCATGGGTAATTTTCCTCCATGATGCATTGGTGTCCCTACGGGGGATGCCTCCTTGCTGAGAGGTATGCTCGTCGCCTTGGCGGTAAGCGCCGGCTGATGGATATCCATTGGCTATGGCAAAATCCCGATGGATCTCATCCATTGGATACGGCCCTGTCCCTTTGAAAACTATCTTAATGATGCATTGGTGTTGAAACCCTTCGGGGCAGGGACACCGTTGCGGAGAGGTAATGCTTTTGTGTGAAACCAAATGCTTTCAAATTTCTTTGTTCATTAAAAAAACAAAAAATGAATTTGCAAAAATCTTCCTTGATGACGCATTGGCGTTTCCTTCGGTGAATGCCAACATGCTGAGGGGTAAGCAAAGTTATATTTTAAAAATTCTTCCTCGACGATGCATTGGTGTTCATTTAGGGAATGCCTTCTTGCTGAGGGGAAAGCATGTCGTTTAGGCGTCATGCGCTGGCCGGTGGTCCTACATTGGCTATGGCATTGTCCCGTGGAAAAGCTTCCTTGATGAAGCATTGGTGTTGTAACCCTTCGGGGAAGCCCCACCCTTGCGGAGAGGTAAGCTCGTTGCTGCTCGAAAATTCTTCCTCGACGACGCATTGGTGTTCCCTTTGGGGGATGCCTTCTTGTTGAGAGGTAAGCTCGTCGTCTATTTCAATGAGATGGGTGGCGAGCGCCGGCCGATTGATCTCTTCCATTGGCTACGGCAATGTCCCTTCGGTAATCATCCTCCGTGATGCATTGGTGTTCCTTTCGGGGGATGCCTCCTTGCTGAGAGGTAAGCTCGTCGCCTTGGCGGTGAG
>CM033802.1:35399976-35404976 GCA_019656835.1 Rhododendron ovatum
TCCCTCCCTTGGGGAAGCCGTGGCCACCCGACGCCGGGTGCCAAGGCATGTCGCTATCGAGACCACCCGGGCAATTCTTGGCCATTTGGCCTCGGTTGCTCGAGAAAACACTACCCGTCGGTAATGCCCGGAAAAAAGACCGAAATGCCCCTGAATCGAAATGCTATTTTAAGCCGACCCGAAAGGCAAAGCATGGCTCTATCGGGCAGAGCAGGACTCTATCGGGCAGTTGCTGGCCGTTTGGCCCCAGATACCCCTAGAATCACATCCCGTCGGTAACGTTGGGAAGAAAAGACCGAAATTCTCATGAAACGGCATGCTCTTTTAGCCGAGACGCGACTCTATCGAGCAAAAACTAGATTTCCTCTGCCTCGTCGCCTCGCTTACTCAAGAGAACCCGATCCGTCAGTAATGCTCGGAAAGAACACCGAAAGGCCCTTGAAACGACATGCTACTATAGCCGGGTTCGGCAAGGCGAAACTTGATTTTCTTTGCCGTTTGGGCTAGGCTGTACCGGTCGTTATCGTCCACCGCCTAGCCGTCCAATTGTTTCCATGTGTCTCCAATGCCATAATGCCATAGTGCCACCCCGTGACGCGCCCGCCCGCTTGGGTCTTTGATATATAGCATGTTTAGAATTTTTTTTCTAAATATTCTTATATCAAAGACCCACGCGCGCGCGCGCGGCACGGCACGGCACTTAGGCACTTTGGAACTTGGACACTTGGAAACACTTGGGAAACACTTGGGCAAACACTGGGCAAACACTTGGGCGTATGCCAAGACGACGGTCTAGACAAGGCATCGGGAATCGCACGTGAATGTAGGCAACAACAGTGGACTGTTCTAGCCAAGGCATGGCAAGCTGGCTCACCGGGTAACGGCTAAAAAGTTGCTGGGTATCGGCTAAAATGTTGCCGGGTAACGGCAACCAAGCTGTCGGGTAATGCTGGCTATCGGCTAAAATGTTGTTGGGTAACGGCAACCAAGCTGTCGGGTAATGCTGGCTATCGGCTAAAAAGTTGCTGGGTATCGTCCAAAATGTTGCCGGGTAACGGCAACCAAGCTGTCGGGTAACGCTGGCTATCGGCTAAAAAGTTGCTGGGTGATGGCAACCAAGCTGTCGGGTAATGCTGGGTATCGGCAACAACAACCAAGATGTCGGGTAACGCTGGGTATCGGCTAAAAAGTTGCTGGGTAACGGCAACAAAGTTGTTGGGTAATGCTGGGTATCGGCTAAAAACTTTCTGGGTGACGGCAACCAAGTTGTCGGGTGACGCTGGGTATCGGCAACCAAGTTGCTGGGTAACGGCTATAAATTTGCTGGGTGACGGCGAAAAAGTAGCTTGTCGCCGGGCAAATCAATGCAAGTATCAATATGATCTGTCCAAACTCCCCAAAAACTCATGTTTATTCACCACCTTTGGGGAATTTCGCAATGTTTGTTTTTAATCTTTTTTAATTTTTATTTTTAGACGTTTTTAAGTCTTAATTTAAACATTTTCTATTATAGATGCCTCATTTTTCAACCCAATATATTTACTTAATTATTGTGTAGCTTGTTTATAATTTTTCGTGATTTTTTCTTACCTTTTTTGTATTTTTTTGTATTTTTTATCATTTTTATCTATTTATTTTTTGTTTAATTAATATAAAATTATCCTTTTGGCAAAAAATTCTGAATTTTTTGGAGGAGTTGCTCCATATTTTTGTGAAGATGTCCCAATTCAAAGTTCATGAAAAAAAGTTGTGATGCTCAAAAAAACCCCCCTTGCTTCAGTTCGGACACATTGATGTTCCTTCCTGCCACAAGGGCAAAGGCTAATTTTACTACTATAGGGGGGGGTGGTGTCCCTCCCTTGGGGAAGCCGTGGCCACCCGACGCCGGGTGCCAAGGCACGTTGCTATCGAGACCACCCGGGCAATTCTTGGCCATTTGGCCTCGGTTGCTCGAGAAAACACTACCCGTCGGTAATGCCCGGAAAAAAGACCGAAATGCCCCTGAATCGAAATGCTATTTTAAGCTGTCCCGCAAGGCAATGCACAGCTCTATCGAGCAGAGGAGGACTCTATCGGGCAATTCCTGGCCGTTTGGCCTTGGATAGCCCTGGAAACACTACCCGTGGGTAATGCTCGGAAAAAAGACCGAAATACCCCTGAGGCGTAATGCTATTTCTACCCGTCCAGCGGGGCGAAGCATGACTCTACCGGGCAAAGAAAAACAATGTCGGGCAATTGTAGGTGGTTCTGCCTCAGAAACCTGTAAAGAGATGACCCGTTGGTAACACGCTAGAAAAAAATGCCCGTGTGAAGGAAAGGCCTAGCGAACGAACGGCAGAGCAAACGATGACACCAGAAACTACAACCCCATGGCCGATTGGTGTCAAATGCTCGTGCTTTCGAGTCCCGTTGGGAATGCTTGCAGAATAACATCCTCCATGATGCATTGGTGTTCCCATCGGGGGATGCCTCCTTGCTGAGAGGTAAGCTCGTCGCCTTGGTGGTGAGCGCCGGCTGATGGTTCGCCATTGGCTATGGCACTGTCCCTTCGGTAATCTTCCTCCATGATGCATTGGTGTTCCTTTCGGGGGATGCCTCCTTGCTGAGAGGTAAGCTCGCTTCCTTGGTGGTGAGCGCCGGCTGATGGATATCCGTTGGCTATGGCACAGTCCCGATGACGCATTGGTGTCCCCGCACGGAAAAGCGTAACTGGCTAATGGTCTTTGATTCCTAATGCCATGTTGCGTAGCCCAGGGGTTGCCTCCTTGTCGAGGGATAAGCTTGTCGCTTAGGCGGCGAGCGCCGGTTGATGGTTCTCCATTGGCTATGGCACTGTCCCGTGGGTAATTTTCCTCCATGATGCATTGGTGTCCCTTTCGGGGGATGCCTCCTTGCTGAGAGGTAAGCTCGTCGCCTTGGCGGTGAGCGCCGGCTGATGGATATCCGTTGGCTATGGCACAGTCCCGATGACGCATTGGTGTCCCCGCACGGAAAAGCGTAACTGGCTAATGGTCTTTGATTCCTAATGCCATGTTGCGTAGCCCAGGGGTTGCCTCCTTGTCGAGGGATAAGCTTGTCGCTTAGGCGGCGAGCGCCGGTTGATGGTTCTCCATTGGCTATGGCACTGTCCCGTGGGTAATTTTCCTCCATGATGCATTGGTGTCCCTTCGGGGGATGCCTCCTTGCTGAGAGGTAAGCTTGTCGCCTTGGCGGCGAGCGCCGGCTGATGGATATCCGTTGGCTATGGCACAGTCCCGATGACGCATTGGTGTCCCCGCACGGAAAAGCGTAACTGGCTAATGGTCTTTGATTCCTAATGCCATGTTGCGTAGCCCAGGGGTTGCCTCCTTGTCGAGGGATAAGCTTGTCGCTTAGGCGGCGAGCGCCGGTTGATGGTTCTCCATTGGCTATGGCACTGTCCCGTGGGTAATTTTCCTCCATGATGCATTGGTGTCCCTTCGGGGGATGCCTCCTTGCTGAGAGGTAAGCTTGTCGCCTTGGCGGCGAGCGCCGGCTGATGGATATCCGTTGGCTATGGCACAGTCCCGATGACGCATTGGTGTCCCCGCACGGAAAAGCGTAACTGGCTAATGGTCTTTGATTCCTAATGCCATGTTGCGTAGCCCAGGGGTTGCCTCCTTGTCGAGGGATAAGCTTGTCGCTTAGGCGGCGAGCGCCGGTTGATGGTTCTCCATTGGCTATGGCACTGTCCCGTGGGTAATTTTCCTCCATGATGCATTGGTGTCCCTTTCGGGGGATGCCTCCTTGCTGAGAGGTAAGCTCGTCGCCTTGGCGGTGAGCGCCGGCTGATGGATATCCGTTGGCTATGGCACAGTCCCGATGACGCATTGGTGTCCCCGCACGGAAAAGCGTAACTGGCTAATGGTCTTTGATTCCTAATGCCACGTTGCGTAGCCTAGGGGTTGCCTCCTTGTCGAGGGAGAAGCTTGTCGCCTAGGCGGCGAGCGCCGGTTGATGGTTCTCCATTGGCTATGGCACTGTCCCGTGGGTAATTTTCCTCCATGATGCATTGGTGTCCCTTCGGGGGATGCCTCCTTGCTGAGAGGTAATGCTTTTATTTGAAGCCAAATGTTTTCAAATTTCTTTGTTCATCAAAAAAACAAAAAATGAATTTGCAAAAATCTTCCTTGATGACGCATTGGCGTTTTCTTCGGTGAATGCCAACATGCTGAGGGGTAAGCAAAGTTATATTTTAAAAATTCTTCCTCGACGATGCATTGGTGTTCATTTAGGGAATGCCTTCTTGCTGAGGGGAAAGCATGTCGTTTAGGCGTCATGCGCTGGCCGGTGGTCCTACATTGGCTATGGCATTGTCCCGTCGGAAAGCTTCCTTGATGAAGCATTGGTGTTGTAACCCTTCGGGGAAGCCCCACCCTTGCGGAGAGGTAAGCTCGTTGCTGCTCGAAAATTCTTCCTCGACGACGCATTGGTGTTCCCTTTGGGGGATGCCTTCTTGTTGAGAGGTAAGCTCGTCGTCTATTTCAATGAGATGGGTGGCGAGCGCCGGCCGATTGATCTCTTCCATTGGCTACGGCAATGTCCCTTCGGTAATCATCCTCCGTGATGCATTGGTGTTCCTTTCGGGGGATGCCTCCTTGCTGAGAGGTAAGCTCGTCGCCTTGGCGGTGAGCGCCGGCTGATGGATATCCGTTTGCTATGGCACAGTCCCGATGACGCATTGGTGTCCCCGCACGGAAAAGCGTAACTGGTTAATGGTCTTTGATTCCTAATGCCACGTTGCGTAGCCCAGGGGTTGCCTCTTTGTTGAGGGAGAAGCTTGTCGCTTAGGCGGCGAGCGCCGGTTGATGGTTCCCCATTGGCTATGGCACTGTCCCTTGAGTAATTTTCCTCCATGATGCATTGGTGTCCCTTTCGGGGGATGCCTCCTTGCTGAGAGGTAAGCTCGTCGCCTTGGCGGTGAGCGCCGGCTGATGGATATCCGTTGGCTATGGCACAGTCCCGATGACGCATTGGTGTCC
>CM033802.1:35414976-35419976 GCA_019656835.1 Rhododendron ovatum
CTGATTTTTTTTGTGGAGGTGCTCCATATTTTTGTGAAGATGTCCCAATTCAAAGTTCATGAAAAAAAGTTGTGATGCTCCAAAAAAACCCCATTGCTTCAGTTCGGACACATTGATGTTCCTTCCTGCCACAAGGGCAAAGGCTAATTTTACTACTATAGGGGGGGGTGGTGTCCCTCCCTTGGGGAAGCCGTGGCCACCCGACGCCGGGTGCCAAGGCATGTCGCTATCGAGACCACCCGGGCAATTCTTGGCCATTTGGCCTCGGTTGCTCGAGAAAACACTACCCGTCGGTAATGCCCGGAAAAAAGACCGAAATGCCCCTGAATCGAAATGCTATTTTAAGCCGACCCGAAAGGCAAAGCATGGCTCTATCGGGCAGAGCAGGACTCTATCGGGCAGTTGCTGGCCGTTTGGCCCCAGATACCCCTAGAATCACATCCCGTCGGTAACGTTGGGAAGAAAAGACCGAAATTCTCATGAAACGGCATGCTCTTTTAGCCGAGACGCGACTCTATCGAGCAAAAACTAGATTTCCTCTGCCTCGTCGCCTCGCTTACTCAAGAGAACCCGATCCGTCAGTAATGCTCGGAAAGAACACCGAAAGGCCCTTGAAACGACATGCTACTATAGCCGGGTTCGGCAAGGCGAAACTTGATTTTCTTTGCCGTTTGGGCTAGGCTGTACCGGTCGTTATCGTCCACCGCCTAGCCGTCCAATTGTTTCCATGTGTCTCCAATGCCATAATGCCATAGTGCCACCCCGTGACGCGCCCGCCCGCTTGGGTCTTTGATATATAGCATGTTTAGAATTTTTTTTCTAAATATTCTTATATCAAAGACCCACGCGCGCGCGCGCGGCACGGCACGGCACTTAGGCACTTTGGAACTTGGACACTTGGAAACACTTGGGAAACACTTGGGCAAACACTGGGCAAACACTTGGGCGTATGCCAAGACGACGGTCTAGACAAGGCATCGGGAATCGCACGTGAATGTAGGCAACAACAGTGGACTGTTCTAGCCAAGGCATGGCAAGCTGGCTCACCGGGTAACGGCTAAAAAGTTGCTGGGTATCGGCTAAAATGTTGCCGGGTAACGGCAACCAAGCTGTCGGGTAATGCTGGCTATCGGCTAAAATGTTGTTGGGTAACGGCAACCAAGCTGTCGGGTAATGCTGGCTATCGGCTAAAAAGTTGCTGGGTATCGTCCAAAATGTTGCCGGGTAACGGCAACCAAGCTGTCGGGTAACGCTGGCTATCGGCTAAAAAGTTGCTGGGTGATGGCAACCAAGCTGTCGGGTAATGCTGGGTATCGGCAACAACAACCAAGATGTCGGGTAACGCTGGGTATCGGCTAAAAAGTTGCTGGGTAACGGCAACAAAGTTGTTGGGTAATGCTGGGTATCGGCTAAAAACTTTCTGGGTGACGGCAACCAAGTTGTCGGGTGACGCTGGGTATCGGCAACCAAGTTGCTGGGTAACGGCTATAAATTTGCTGGGTGACGGCGAAAAAGTAGCTTGTCGCCGGGCAAATCAATGCAAGTATCAATATGATCTGTCCAAACTCCCCAAAAACTCATGTTTATTCACCACCTTTGGGGAATTTCGCAATGTTTGTTTTTAATCTTTTTTAATTTTTATTTTTAGACGTTTTTAAGTCTTAATTTAAACATTTTCTATTATAGATGCCTCATTTTTCAACCCAATATATTTACTTAATTATTGTGTAGCTTGTTTATAATTTTTCGTGATTTTTTCTTACCTTTTTTGTATTTTTTTGTATTTTTTATCATTTTTATCTATTTATTTTTTGTTTAATTAATATAAAATTATCCTTTTGGCAAAAAATTCTGAATTTTTTGGAGGAGTTGCTCCATATTTTTGTGAAGATGTCCCAATTCAAAGTTCATGAAAAAAAGTTGTGATGCTCAAAAAAACCCCCCTTGCTTCAGTTCGGACACATTGATGTTCCTTCCTGCCACAAGGGCAAAGGCTAATTTTACTACTATAGGGGGGGGTGGTGTCCCTCCCTTGGGGAAGCCGTGGCCACCCGACGCCGGGTGCCAAGGCACGTTGCTATCGAGACCACCCGGGCAATTCTTGGCCATTTGGCCTCGGTTGCTCGAGAAAACACTACCCGTCGGTAATGCCCGGAAAAAAGACCGAAATGCCCCTGAATCGAAATGCTATTTTAAGCTGTCCCGCAAGGCAATGCACAGCTCTATCGAGCAGAGGAGGACTCTATCGGGCAATTCCTGGCCGTTTGGCCTTGGATAGCCCTGGAAACACTACCCGTGGGTAATGCTCGGAAAAAAGACCGAAATACCCCTGAGGCGTAATGCTATTTCTACCCGTCCAGCGGGGCGAAGCATGACTCTACCGGGCAAAGAAAAACAATGTCGGGCAATTGTAGGTGGTTCTGCCTCAGAAACCTGTAAAGAGATGACCCGTTGGTAACACGCTAGAAAAAAATGCCCGTGTGAAGGAAAGGCCTAGCGAACGAACGGCAGAGCAAACGATGACACCAGAAACTACAACCCCATGGCCGATTGGTGTCAAATGCTCGTGCTTTCGAGTCCCGTTGGGAATGCTTGCAGAATAACATCCTCCATGATGCATTGGTGTTCCCATCGGGGGATGCCTCCTTGCTGAGAGGTAAGCTCGTCGCCTTGGTGGTGAGCGCCGGCTGATGGTTCGCCATTGGCTATGGCACTGTCCCTTCGGTAATCTTCCTCCATGATGCATTGGTGTTCCTTTCGGGGGATGCCTCCTTGCTGAGAGGTAAGCTCGCTTCCTTGGTGGTGAGCGCCGGCTGATGGATATCCGTTGGCTATGGCACAGTCCCGATGACGCATTGGTGTCCCCGCACGGAAAAGCGTAACTGGCTAATGGTCTTTGATTCCTAATGCCATGTTGCGTAGCCCAGGGGTTGCCTCCTTGTCGAGGGATAAGCTTGTCGCTTAGGCGGCGAGCGCCGGTTGATGGTTCTCCATTGGCTATGGCACTGTCCCGTGGGTAATTTTCCTCCATGATGCATTGGTGTCCCTTTCGGGGGATGCCTCCTTGCTGAGAGGTAAGCTCGTCGCCTTGGCGGTGAGCGCCGGCTGATGGATATCCGTTGGCTATGGCACAGTCCCGATGACGCATTGGTGTCCCCGCACGGAAAAGCGTAACTGGCTAATGGTCTTTGATTCCTAATGCCATGTTGCGTAGCCCAGGGGTTGCCTCCTTGTCGAGGGATAAGCTTGTCGCTTAGGCGGCGAGCGCCGGTTGATGGTTCTCCATTGGCTATGGCACTGTCCCGTGGGTAATTTTCCTCCATGATGCATTGGTGTCCCTTCGGGGGATGCCTCCTTGCTGAGAGGTAAGCTTGTCGCCTTGGCGGCGAGCGCCGGCTGATGGATATCCGTTGGCTATGGCACAGTCCCGATGACGCATTGGTGTCCCCGCACGGAAAAGCGTAACTGGCTAATGGTCTTTGATTCCTAATGCCATGTTGCGTAGCCCAGGGGTTGCCTCCTTGTCGAGGGATAAGCTTGTCGCTTAGGCGGCGAGCGCCGGTTGATGGTTCTCCATTGGCTATGGCACTGTCCCGTGGGTAATTTTCCTCCATGATGCATTGGTGTCCCTTCGGGGGATGCCTCCTTGCTGAGAGGTAAGCTTGTCGCCTTGGCGGCGAGCGCCGGCTGATGGATATCCGTTGGCTATGGCACAGTCCCGATGACGCATTGGTGTCCCCGCACGGAAAAGCGTAACTGGCTAATGGTCTTTGATTCCTAATGCCATGTTGCGTAGCCCAGGGGTTGCCTCCTTGTCGAGGGATAAGCTTGTCGCTTAGGCGGCGAGCGCCGGTTGATGGTTCTCCATTGGCTATGGCACTGTCCCGTGGGTAATTTTCCTCCATGATGCATTGGTGTCCCTTTCGGGGGATGCCTCCTTGCTGAGAGGTAAGCTCGTCGCCTTGGCGGTGAGCGCCGGCTGATGGATATCCGTTGGCTATGGCACAGTCCCGATGACGCATTGGTGTCCCCGCACGGAAAAGCGTAACTGGTTAATGGTCTTTGATTCCTAATGCCACGTTGCGTAGCCCAGGGGTTGCCTCTTTGTTGAGGGAGAAGCTTGTCGCTTAGGCGGCGAGCGCCGGTTGATGGTTCCCCATTGGCTATGGCATTGTCCCTTGAGTAATTTTCCTCCATGATGCATTGGTGTCCCTTTCGGGGGATGCCTCCTTGCTGAGAGGTAAGCTCGTCGCCTTGGCGGTGAGCGCCGGCTGATGGATATCCGTTGGCTATGGCACAGTCCCGATGACGCATTGGTGTCCCCGCACGGAAAAGCGTAACTGGCTAATGGTCTTTGATTCCTAATGCCACGTTGCGTAGCCCAGGGGTTGCCTCCTTGTTGAGGGAGAAGCTTGTCGCTTAGGCGGCGAGCGCCGGTTGATGGTTCTCCATTGGCTATGGCATTGTCCCATGGGTAATTTTCCTCCATGATGCATTGGTGTCCCCTACGGGGGATGCCTCCTTGCTGAGAGGTATGCTCGTCGCCTTGGCGGTAAGCGCCGGCTGATGGATATCCATTGGCTATGGCAAAATCCCGATGGATCTCATCCATTGGATACGGCCCTGTCCCTTTGAAAAAACTATCTTAATGATGCATTGGTGTTGAAACCCTTCGGGGCAGGGACACCGTTGCGGAGAGGTAATGCTTTTGTGTGAAACCAAATGCTTTCAAATTTCTTTGTTCATTAAAAAAACAAAAAATGAATTTGCAAAAATCTTCCTTGATGACGCATTGGCGTTTCCTTCGGTGAATGCCAACATGCTGAGGGGTAAGCAAAGTTATATTTTAAAAATTCTTCCTCGACGATGCATTGGTGTTCATTTAGGGAATGCCTTCTTGCTGAGGGGAAAGCATGTCGTTTAGGCGTCATGCGCTGGCCGGTGGTCCTACATTGGCTATGGCATTGTCCCGTGGAAAAGCTTCCTTGATGAAGCATTGG
>CM033802.1:35429976-35434976 GCA_019656835.1 Rhododendron ovatum
AGGCTGTACCGGTCGTTATCGTCCACCGCCTAGCCGTCCAATTGTTTCCATGTGTCTCCAATGCCATAATGCCATAGTGCCACCCCGTGACGCGCCCGCCCGCTTGGGTCTTTGATATATAGCATGTTTAGAATTTTTTTTCTAAATATTCTTATATCAAAGACCCACGCGCGCGCGCGCGGCACGGCACGGCACTTAGGCACTTTGGAACTTGGACACTTGGAAACACTTGGGAAACACTTGGGCAAACACTGGGCAAACACTTGGGCGTATGCCAAGACGACGGTCTAGACAAGGCATCGGGAATCGCACGTGAATGTAGGCAACAACAGTGGACTGTTCTAGCCAAGGCATGGCAAGCTGGCTCACCGGGTAACGGCTAAAAAGTTGCTGGGTATCGGCTAAAATGTTGCCGGGTAACGGCAACCAAGCTGTCGGGTAATGCTGGCTATCGGCTAAAATGTTGTTGGGTAACGGCAACCAAGCTGTCGGGTAATGCTGGCTATCGGCTAAAAAGTTGCTGGGTATCGTCCAAAATGTTGCCGGGTAACGGCAACCAAGCTGTCGGGTAACGCTGGCTATCGGCTAAAAAGTTGCTGGGTGATGGCAACCAAGCTGTCGGGTAATGCTGGGTATCGGCAACAACAACCAAGATGTCGGGTAACGCTGGGTATCGGCTAAAAAGTTGCTGGGTAACGGCAACAAAGTTGTTGGGTAATGCTGGGTATCGGCTAAAAACTTTCTGGGTGACGGCAACCAAGTTGTCGGGTGACGCTGGGTATCGGCAACCAAGTTGCTGGGTAACGGCTATAAATTTGCTGGGTGACGGCGAAAAAGTAGCTTGTCGCCGGGCAAATCAATGCAAGTATCAATATGATCTGTCCAAACTCCCCAAAAACTCATGTTTATTCACCACCTTTGGGGAATTTCGCAATGTTTGTTTTTAATCTTTTTTAATTTTTATTTTTAGACGTTTTTAAGTCTTAATTTAAACATTTTCTATTATAGATGCCTCATTTTTCAACCCAATATATTTACTTAATTATTGTGTAGCTTGTTTATAATTTTTCGTGATTTTTTCTTACCTTTTTTGTATTTTTTTGTATTTTTTATCATTTTTATCTATTTATTTTTTGTTTAATTAATATAAAATTATCCTTTTGGCAAAAAATTCTGAATTTTTTGGAGGAGTTGCTCCATATTTTTGTGAAGATGTCCCAATTCAAAGTTCATGAAAAAAAGTTGTGATGCTCAAAAAAACCCCCCTTGCTTCAGTTCGGACACATTGATGTTCCTTCCTGCCACAAGGGCAAAGGCTAATTTTACTACTATAGGGGGGGGTGGTGTCCCTCCCTTGGGGAAGCCGTGGCCACCCGACGCCGGGTGCCAAGGCACGTTGCTATCGAGACCACCCGGGCAATTCTTGGCCATTTGGCCTCGGTTGCTCGAGAAAACACTACCCGTCGGTAATGCCCGGAAAAAAGACCGAAATGCCCCTGAATCGAAATGCTATTTTAAGCTGTCCCGCAAGGCAATGCACAGCTCTATCGAGCAGAGGAGGACTCTATCGGGCAATTCCTGGCCGTTTGGCCTTGGATAGCCCTGGAAACACTACCCGTGGGTAATGCTCGGAAAAAAGACCGAAATACCCCTGAGGCGTAATGCTTATTTCTACCCGTCCAGCGGGGCGAAGCATGACTCTACCGGGCAAAGAAAAACAATGTCGGGCAATTGTAGGTGGTTCTGCCTCAGAAACCTGTAAAGAGATGACCCGTTGGTAACACGCTAGAAAAAAATGCCCGTGTGAAGGAAAGGCCTAGCGAACGAACGGCAGAGCAAACGATGACACCAGAAACTACAACCCCATGGCCGATTGGTGTCAAATGCTCGTGCTTTCGAGTCCCGTTGGGAATGCTTGCAGAATAACATCCTCCATGATGCATTGGTGTTCCCATCGGGGGATGCCTCCTTGCTGAGAGGTAAGCTCGTCGCCTTGGTGGTGAGCGCCGGCTGATGGTTCGCCATTGGCTATGGCACTGTCCCTTCGGTAATCTTCCTCCATGATGCATTGGTGTTCCTTTCGGGGGATGCCTCCTTGCTGAGAGGTAAGCTCGCTTCCTTGGTGGTGAGCGCCGGCTGATGGATATCCGTTGGCTATGGCACAGTCCCGATGACGCATTGGTGTCCCCGCACGGAAAAGCGTAACTGGCTAATGGTCTTTGATTCCTAATGCCATGTTGCGTAGCCCAGGGGTTGCCTCCTTGTCGAGGGATAAGCTTGTCGCTTAGGCGGCGAGCGCCGGTTGATGGTTCTCCATTGGCTATGGCACTGTCCCGTGGGTAATTTTCCTCCATGATGCATTGGTGTCCCTTTCGGGGGATGCCTCCTTGCTGAGAGGTAAGCTCGTCGCCTTGGCGGTGAGCGCCGGCTGATGGATATCCGTTGGCTATGGCACAGTCCCGATGACGCATTGGTGTCCCCGCACGGAAAAGCGTAACTGGCTAATGGTCTTTGATTCCTAATGCCATGTTGCGTAGCCCAGGGGTTGCCTCCTTGTCGAGGGATAAGCTTGTCGCTTAGGCGGCGAGCGCCGGTTGATGGTTCTCCATTGGCTATGGCACTGTCCCGTGGGTAATTTTCCTCCATGATGCATTGGTGTCCCTTCGGGGGATGCCTCCTTGCTGAGAGGTAAGCTTGTCGCCTTGGCGGCGAGCGCCGGCTGATGGATATCCGTTGGCTATGGCACAGTCCCGATGACGCATTGGTGTCCCCGCACGGAAAAGCGTAACTGGCTAATGGTCTTTGATTCCTAATGCCATGTTGCGTAGCCCAGGGGTTGCCTCCTTGTCGAGGGATAAGCTTGTCGCTTAGGCGGCGAGCGCCGGTTGATGGTTCTCCATTGGCTATGGCACTGTCCCGTGGGTAATTTTCCTCCATGATGCATTGGTGTCCCTTCGGGGGATGCCTCCTTGCTGAGAGGTAAGCTTGTCGCCTTGGCGGCGAGCGCCGGCTGATGGATATCCGTTGGCTATGGCACAGTCCCGATGAAGCATTGGTGTTGTAACCCTTCCGGGAAGCCCCACCCTTGCGGAGAGGTAAGCTCGTTGCTGCTCGAAAATTCTTCCTCGACGACGCATTGGTGTTCCCTTTGGGGGATGCCTTCTTGTTGAGAGGTAAGCTCGTCGTCTATTTCAATGAGATGGGTGGCGAGCGCCGGCCGATTGATCTCTCCATTGGCTATGGCAATGTCCCTTCGGTAATCATCCTCCGTGATGCATTGGTGTTCCTTTCGGGGGATGCCTCCTTGCTGAGAGGTAAGCTCGTCGCCTTGGCGGTGAGCGCCGGCTGATGGATATCCGTTTGCTATGGCACAGTCCCGATGACGCATTGGTGTCCCCGCACGGAAAAGCGTAACTGGTTAATGGTCTTTGATTCCTAATGCCACGTTGCGTAGCCCAGGGGTTGCCTCTTTGTTGAGGGAGAAGCTTGTCGCTTAGGCGGCGAGCGCCGGTTGATGGTTCCCCATTGGCTATGGCACTGTCCCTTGAGTAATTTTCCTCCATGATGCATTGGTGTCCCTTTCGGGGGATGCCTCCTTGCTGAGAGGTAAGCTCGTCGCCTTGGCGGTGAGCGCCGGCTGATGGATATCCGTTGGCTATGGCACAGTCCCGATGACGCATTGGTGTCCCCGCACGGAAAAGCGTAACTGGCTAATGGTCTTTGATTCCTAATGCCACGTTGCGTAGCCCAGGGGTTGCCTCCTTGTTGAGGGAGAAGCTTGTCGCTTAGGCGGCGAGCGCCGGTTGATGGTTCTCCATTGGCTATGGCATTGTCCCATGGGTAATTTTCCTCCATGATGCATTGGTGTCCCCTACGGGGGATGCCTCCTTGCTGAGAGGTATGCTCGTCGCCTTGGCGGTAAGCGCCGGCTGATGGATATCCATTGGCTATGGCAAAATCCCGATGGATCTCATCCATTGGATACGGCCCTGTCCCTTTGAAAAAACTATCTTAATGATGCATTGGTGTTGAAACCCTTCGGGGCAGGGACACCGTTGCGGAGAGGTAATGCTTTTGTGTGAAACCAAATGCTTTCAAATTTCTTTGTTCATTAAAAAAACAAAAAATGAATTTGCAAAAATCTTCCTTGATGACGCATTGGCGTTTCCTTCGGTGAATGCCAACATGCTGAGGGGTAAGCAAAGTTATATTTTAAAAATTCTTCCTCGACGATGCATTGGTGTTCATTTAGGGAATGCCTTCTTGCTGAGGGGAAAGCATGTCGTTTAGGCGTCATGCGCTGGCCGGTGGTCCTACATTGGCTATGGCATTGTCCCGTGGAAAAGCTTCCTTGATGAAGCATTGGTGTTGTAACCCTTCGGGGAAGCCCCACCCTTGCGGAGAGGTAAGCTCGTTGCTGCTCGAAAATTCTTCCTCGATGATGCATTGGTGTCCCCTTTGGTGGATGCCTTCTTGTTGAGAGGTAAGCTCGTCGTCTATTTCAATGAGATGGGTGGCGAGCGCCGGCCGATTGATCTCTTCCATTGGCTACGGCAATGTCCCTTCGGTAATCTTCCTCCATGATGCATTGGTGTTCCTTTCGGGGGATGCCTCCTTGCTGAGAGGTAAGCTCGTCGCCTTGGCGGTGAGCGCCGGCTGATGGATATCCGTTGGCTATGGCACAGTCCCGATGACACATTGGTGACCCCGCACGGAAAAGCGTAACTGGCTAATGGTCTTTGATTCCTAATGCCACGTTGCGTAGCCCAGGGGTTGCCTCCTTGTTGAGGGAGAAGCTTGTCGCTTAGGCGGTGAGCGCCGGTTGATGGTTCTCCATTGGCTATGGCACCGTCCCGTGGGTAATTTTCCTCCATGATGCATTGTTGTCCCCTACGGGGGATGCCTCCTTGCTGAGAGGTATGCTCGTTGCCTTGGCGGTGAGCGCCGGCTGATGGATATCCATTGGCTATGGCAAAATCCCGATGGATCTCATCCATTGG
>CM033802.1:35444976-35448687 GCA_019656835.1 Rhododendron ovatum
ATCGGCAACAACAACCAAGATGTCGGGTAACGCTGGGTATCGGCTAAAAAGTTGCTGGGTAACGGCAACAAAGTTGTTGGGTAATGCTGGGTATCGGCTAAAAACTTTCTGGGTGACGGCAACCAAGTTGTCGGGTGACGCTGGGTATCGGCAACCAAGTTGCTGGGTAACGGCTATAAATTTGCTGGGTGACGGCGAAAAAGTAGCTTGTCGCCGGGCAAATCAATGCAAGTATCAATATGATCTGTCCAAACTCCCCAAAAACTCATGTTTATTCACCACCTTTGGGGAATTTCGCAATGTTTGTTTTTAATCTTTTTTAATTTTTATTTTTAGACGTTTTTAAGTCTTAATTTAAACATTTTCTATTATAGATGCCTCATTTTTCAACCCAATATATTTACTTAATTATTGTGTAGCTTGTTTATAATTTTTCGTGATTTTTTCTTACCTTTTTTGTATTTTTTTGTATTTTTTATCATTTTTATCTATTTATTTTTTGTTTAATTAATATAAAATTATCCTTTTGGCAAAAAATTCTGAATTTTTTGGAGGAGTTGCTCCATATTTTTGTGAAGATGTCCCAATTCAAAGTTCATGAAAAAAAGTTGTGATGCTCAAAAAAACCCCCCTTGCTTCAGTTCGGACACATTGATGTTCCTTCCTGCCACAAGGGCAAAGGCTAATTTTACTACTATAGGGGGGGGTGGTGTCCCTCCCTTGGGGAAGCCGTGGCCACCCGACGCCGGGTGCCAAGGCACGTTGCTATCGAGACCACCCGGGCAATTCTTGGCCATTTGGCCTCGGTTGCTCGAGAAAACACTACCCGTCGGTAATGCCCGGAAAAAAGACCGAAATGCCCCTGAATCGAAATGCTATTTTAAGCTGTCCCGCAAGGCAATGCACAGCTCTATCGAGCAGAGGAGGACTCTATCGGGCAATTCCTGGCCGTTTGGCCTTGGATAGCCCTGGAAACACTACCCGTGGGTAATGCTCGGAAAAAAGACCGAAATACCCCTGAGGCGTAATGCTATTTCTACCCGTCCAGCGGGGCGAAGCATGACTCTACCGGGCAAAGAAAAACAATGTCGGGCAATTGTAGGTGGTTCTGCCTCAGAAACCTGTAAAGAGATGACCCGTTGGTAACACGCTAGAAAAAAATGCCCGTGTGAAGGAAAGGCCTAGCGAACGAACGGCAGAGCAAACGATGACACCAGAAACTACAACCCCATGGCCGATTGGTGTCAAATGCTCGTGCTTTCGAGTCCCGTTGGGAATGCTTGCAGAATAACATCCTCCATGATGCATTGGTGTTCCCATCGGGGGATGCCTCCTTGCTGAGAGGTAAGCTCGTCGCCTTGGTGGTGAGCGCCGGCTGATGGTTCGCCATTGGCTATGGCACTGTCCCTTCGGTAATCTTCCTCCATGATGCATTGGTGTTCCTTTCGGGGGATGCCTCCTTGCTGAGAGGTAAGCTCGCTTCCTTGGTGGTGAGCGCCGGCTGATGGATATCCGTTGGCTATGGCACAGTCCCGATGACGCATTGGTGTCCCCGCACGGAAAAGCGTAACTGGCTAATGGTCTTTGATTCCTAATGCCATGTTGCGTAGCCCAGGGGTTGCCTCCTTGTCGAGGGATAAGCTTGTCGCTTAGGCGGCGAGCGCCGGTTGATGGTTCTCCATTGGCTATGGCACTGTCCCGTGGGTAATTTTCCTCCATGATGCATTGGTGTCCCTTTCGGGGGATGCCTCCTTGCTGAGAGGTAAGCTCGTCGCCTTGGCGGTGAGCGCCGGCTGATGGATATCCGTTGGCTATGGCACAGTCCCGATGACGCATTGGTGTCCCCGCACGGAAAAGCGTAACTGGCTAATGGTCTTTGATTCCTAATGCCATGTTGCGTAGCCCAGGGGTTGCCTCCTTGTCGAGGGATAAGCTTGTCGCTTAGGCGGCGAGCGCCGGTTGATGGTTCTCCATTGGCTATGGCACTGTCCCGTGGGTAATTTTCCTCCATGATGCATTGGTGTCCCTTCGGGGGATGCCTCCTTGCTGAGAGGTAAGCTTGTCGCCTTGGCGGCGAGCGCCGGCTGATGGATATCCGTTGGCTATGGCACAGTCCCGATGACGCATTGGTGTCCCCGCACGGAAAAGCGTAACTGGCTAATGGTCTTTGATTCCTAATGCCATGTTGCGTAGCCCAGGGGTTGCCTCCTTGTCGAGGGATAAGCTTGTCGCTTAGGCGGCGAGCGCCGGTTGATGGTTCTCCATTGGCTATGGCACTGTCCCGTGGGTAATTTTCCTCCATGATGCATTGGTGTCCCTTCGGGGGATGCCTCCTTGCTGAGAGGTAAGCTTGTCGCCTTGGCGGCGAGCGCCGGCTGATGGATATCCGTTGGCTATGGCACAGTCCCGATGACGCATTGGTGTCCCCGCACGGAAAAGCGTAACTGGCTAATGGTCTTTGATTCCTAATGCCATGTTGCGTAGCCCAGGGGTTGCCTCCTTGTCGAGGGATAAGCTTGTCGCTTAGGCGGCGAGCGCCGGTTGATGGTTCTCCATTGGCTATGGCACTGTCCCGTGGGTAATTTTCCTCCATGATGCATTGGTGTCCCTTTCGGGGGATGCCTCCTTGCTGAGAGGTAAGCTCGTCGCCTTGGCGGTGAGCGCCGGCTGATGGATATCCGTTGGCTATGGCACAGTCCCGATGACGCATTGGTGTCCCCGCACGGAAAAGCGTAACTGGCTAATGGTCTTTGATTCCTAATGCCACGTTGCGTAGCCTAGGGGTTGCCTCCTTGTCGAGGGAGAAGCTTGTCGCCTAGGCGGCGAGCGCCGGTTGATGGTTCTCCATTGGCTATGGCACTGTCCCGTGGGTAATTTTCCTCCATGATGCATTGGTGTCCCTTCGGGGGATGCCTCCTTGCTGAGAGGTAATGCTTTTATTTGAAGCCAAATGTTTTCAAATTTCTTTGTTCATCAAAAAAACAAAAAATGAATTTGCAAAAATCTTCCTTGATGACGCATTGGCGTTTTCTTCGGTGAATGCCAACATGCTGAGGGGTAAGCAAAGTTATATTTTAAAAATTCTTCCTCGACGATGCATTGGTGTTCATTTAGGGAATGCCTTCTTGCTGAGGGGAAAGCATGTCGTTTAGGCGTCATGCGCTGGCCGGTGGTCCTACATTGGCTATGGCATTGTCCCGTCGGAAAGCTTCCTTGATGAAGCATTGGTGTTGTAACCCTTCGGGGAAGCCCCACCCTTGCGGAGAGGTAAGCTCGTTGCTGCTCGAAAATTCTTCCTCGACGACGCATTGGTGTTCCCTTTGGGGGATGCCTTCTTGTTGAGAGGTAAGCTCGTCGTCTATTTCAATGAGATGGGTGGCGAGCGCCGGCCGATTGATCTCTTCCATTGGCTACGGCAATGTCCCTTCGGTAATCATCCTCCGTGATGCATTGGTGTTCCTTTCGGGGGATGCCTCCTTGCTGAGAGGTAAGCTCGTCGCCTTGGCGGTGAGCGCCGGCTGATGGATATCCGTTTGCTATGGCACAGTCCCGATGACGCATTGGTGTCCCCGCACGGAAAAGCGTAACTGGTTAATGGTCTTTGATTCCTAATGCCACGTTGCGTAGCCCAGGGGTTGCCTCTTTGTTGAGGGAGAAGCTTGTCGCTTAGGCGGCGAGCGCCGGTTGATGGTTCCCCATTGGCTATGGCAC
>CM033802.1:35448787-35511317 GCA_019656835.1 Rhododendron ovatum
GTGGAACGTCATTGAGGTTTATATGGATCGTCATTGATCGGGAACGGTGGATCATCAATGAGGATGATTCGGACCATCGTTGATTTGGACGGTGGATTATTGTTCAAGATGATTTGGACCATCATTGAGTCAGGACGGTGGATCATCATTGAGGATGATTCAGACCATCGTTGAATGGGCCGGTGGATCATCTTTGAGGATGATTCGGACCATCGTTAAGTCAGGATGGTTGATCATCATTGAGGATGATTCAGACCACGTTGAATGGGGCCGGCGGATCATCTTTGAGGATGATTCGGACCATCGTTAAGTCAGGATGGTTGATCATCATTGAGGATGATTCTGACAATCGTTGATATAGATGGTTAAGCACCATGAAGGATGATTTAAACCATCGTTGAATTGGATGATTTACAATCATTGACAATGATTCAGACCATCGTCGAATTGGACGGTGGATCACCATTGACGATGATTTGGACCTCGTTGAGTCATGACAGTGTATCATCATTGATATAGACGGTGGATCATCATTGAGGATGATTTGGACATCGTTGATTTTGACGGTGGATCAAAATGAAAGATGACTCGGACCATCATTGAGTCAGGACGGTGGATCATCATTGAGGATGTTTTGGACCATCGTTGAGTAATGACAACGGATCATCATTGAGGATGATTCGGACCATTGTTGATGTTGACAGTAGATCATCATCGAGGATGATTCGGACCATCATTGATTTTGACGGTAGATCAAAATGAAGGATGATTTGGACCATCATTGAGTCGGGACGGTGGATTATCATTGAGGATGATTCGGATTATCGGTGATTTGGACGGTAGATCATGATTGAGGTTGATACGGACCATCGGTGAATTGGACGGTGGATAATCATTGAGGATGATTAGGACATCGTTGAGTTGGGACGGTGGATCGTCGTTGAGGATGATTCGGACCATCATTGAATGGGAAGGTGGATCCTCATTTGGGATGATTCGGACCATCGTTAAATTTGACAGTGGATCATCATTGAGGATATGATTCGAATCAATTTTGAATTGGACGCTGGATTGTCATTGAGAATGATTCAGACCATCATTGAATTGGACAGTGGATCGTCATTGAGGATATGATTCGGAGCAACGTTGAGTGAGGACGGTGGATGATCAATGCGTATGATTCAGACCATCGTTGAATGGGACGGTGGATCGTCATTGAGGATTATTCGGACCATGTTTGAGTCAGGAAAGTGGATCATCATTGAGGACGATTCGAACCATCATTGATTAGGATGGTTGATCGTCATGAAGGATGATTCAGACCATCGTTGAATTGGATGGTGGATAATCATTGAGAATGTTTCAAACCATCGTTGAATTGGAAGGTGGATCATCATTGAGGATGATTCGGACCGTCGTTGAGTCGAGACAGTGGATCATCATATAGGATGATCGAACCATCGAGGATGTGGACGGTGGATCATCATTAAGGATGATTCGGACCATCATTGAATTGGACGGTGGATCGTTGCTATGGATGATTTGTACCATTGTTGCTTCGGGACGATGGATCATCATTGCGGATGACTCGAACCATCGTTGAATGGATAGAGGAACATCATTGGGGTTTATTCAGACCGTCATTGAGTCGAGACGGTGGATCATCAATGAGGATCATTCGGACCATCGTTTATTTGGACGGTGGATTATTTTTTAAGTTGATTCGGACCATTGTTGAGTCAAGACAGTGGATCATCATTGAGGATGATTTAGATCATTGTTGAACGGGCCGGTGGATTATCATTGAGGATGATTCGGACCATCGTTGAGTCAGGATGGTGGATCATCATTGAGGACGATTCGGACCATCGTTTATTTGGGTGGTTAGCCACCATGAAGGATGATTGAGACCATCGTTGAATTGGACGGTGGATAATTATTGAGAATGATTTAGACCATCGTTGAATTGGACAGTGAATCATCATTGAGGATCTTTTGGACCATCCTTGAGTCATGACAACGGATCATCAATGAGGATGATTTGGACCATCGTCGATGTAGACAGTAGATCATCATTGAGGATGATTCGGACCATCGTTGATTTTGACGATGGATCGAAATGAAGGATGATTTTGACCATCGTTGAGTTAGAATGGTGGATCATCATTGAGGATGATTTGGATTATCGTTGATTTGGATAGTGGATCATCATTGCGGTTGATACGGACCATCTTTGAATTGGACGGTGGATAATCATTGAGGATGATTAGAACCATCGTTGAGCTGGTATGGTGGACTGTCGTTGAGGATGATTCGGACCATCGTTGAATGGGAAGATGGATCCTCATAGAGGATAATTCAGACCATCATTAAATTGGACAGTGGATCATCATTGGCAATAATTCAGACCATCGTTAAATTGGACAGTGAATCATCATTGAGGATGATTCGGATCATCGTTGAATTGGACGTTGGATCATCATTGAGGATATGATTCGGAGCACCGTTGAGTCGGATGCTAGATGATCATTGAGTATGATTCAGACCATCGTCGAACGGGACGGTGGATCATCATTGAGAATGATTCAGACCATCGTTGAGTCAAGAAGGAAGATCATCATTGAGAACGATTCGGACCACCGTTGATTTCGATGGTTGATCATCATGAAGGATGATTCAGACCATCGTTGATTTGGATGGTGGATGATCATTGAGAATGATTCAAAGCATCATTGAATTGGAAGGTGGATCATCATTGAGGATGATTCGGACCATCGTTGAGTCGGAACAGTCGATCATCATTGAGGATGTGGATGGTGGATCATCATTGAGGATGATTCAGACCATCATTCAATTGGACGGTGGATTGTAATTGAGGATGATTCAGACCATCGTTCGGTCGGGACGGTGGATCATCGTTGAGAATGACTCGAACCATCGTTGAATGGATGGTGGAACATCATTGAGGTTTATTCAGACCGTCGTTGCGTCGGGACGGTGTATCATCAATGAGGATGATTCGGATCATCATTGATTTGGACTGTGGATTATTGTTGAAGATGATTCGGACCATTGTTGAGACGGGATTGTGGATCATCATTAAGGAAGATACAAACCATCATTCATTTAGATGGTGGATCATCATTGAGGATGGTTCGGACAATCGTCGAACTGGACGGTGGATCATCATTGAGGAATGATTCGGACCATCGAAGAGTCGAGATGGTGAACATCATTGATTTGGATGATGGATCATTCGGAAGGATGATTCAGAACATCGCTGATTTGGATGGTAGATCATCGTTGAGAATGATTCGGACAATCGTTGAACTTGACGGTGGATCATCATTGAGGATGATTCGGACCATCGTAGACTTAGGACAATGGATCATCGTAGAGGATGATTCGAACCATCGTGGATGTGGACGGTGGATCATCATTGAGGATGATTCGGACCATCATTAAATTGGACGGTGGATCGTCATTGAGGATTATTTGGACCATCATTGAGGATGACTCGAACTATCGTTGAATGGATGGTGGAACGTCATTGAGGTTTATACGACCGTCGTTGAGTCGGGACGGTGGATCATCAATGAGGATGATTCGGACCATCGTTGATTTGGACGGTGGATTATTGTTGAAGATGATTCGGACCATCATTGAGTCAGGACAGTGGATCATCATTCAGTCAGGACAGTGGATCATCATTGAGGATGATTCAGACCATCGATTAATGGGCCGGTGGATCATCATTGAGGATGATTCGGACCATCATTAAGTCAGGATGGTGGATCATCATTGAGGATGATTCGGACCATCGTTGATATAGATGGTTAACCACCCTGAAGGATGATTTAAACCATCGTTGAATTGGATGGTGTACAATCACTGACAATGATTCAGACCATCGTCGAATTGGACGGTGGATCATCATTGACGATGATTTGGACCATCGTTGAGTCATGACAGTGTATCATCATTGAGGATGATTCGGACCATCATTGATATAGACGGTGGATCATCATTGAGGATGATTTGGACATCGTTGATTTTGACGGTGGATCAAAATGAAAGATGATTCGGACCATCATTGAGTCGGGACGGTGGATCTTCATTGAGGATGTTTTGGACCATCGTTGAGTCATGACAACGGATCATCATTGAGGATGATTCGGACCATCATTGATGTAGACAGTAGATCATCATTGAGGATGATTCGGACCATCGCTGATTTTGACGGTGGATCAAAATGAAGGATGATTCAGACCATCATTGAGTCGGGACGGCGGATTATCATTGAGGATGATTCGGATCATCGGTGATTTGGACGGTAGATCATGATTGAGGTTGATACGGACCATCGTTGAATTGGATGATGGATAATCATTGAGGATGATTAGGACCATCGTTGAGTTGGGATGGTGGATCGTCGTTGAGGATGATTCGGACCATCGTTGAATGGAAAGGGGGATTCTCATTTAGGATGATTCGGACCATCGTTAAATTTGATTGTGGATCATCATTGAGGATGATTCGGATCATTGTTGAATTGGACGCTGGATCGTCATTGAGAATGATTCAGACCATCGTTGAATTGGACAGTGGATCATCATGAGGATATGATTCGGAGCAACGTTGAGTGAGGACGGTGGATGATCAATGAGTATGATTCAGACCATCGTTGAATGGGACGATGGATCATCATTAAAGATGATTCAGACCATGTTTGAGTCAGGAAAGTGGATCATCAGCGAGGACGATTCGAACCATCATTGATTAGGATGGTTGATCGTCATGAAGGATGATTCAGACCATTGTTGAAATGGACGGTCGATAATCATTGCGAATGATTCAAACCGTCGTTGAATTGGAAGGTGGATCATCATTGAGGATGATTCGAACCGTCGTTGAGTCGGGACAGTGGATCATCATATAGGATGATCGAACCATCGAGGATGTGGACGGTGGATCATCATTAAGGACGATTCGAACCATCATTGAATTGTACGGTGGATCGTCGCTGTGGATGATTTGTACCATTGTTGCGTCAAGACGGTGGATCATCATTGCGGATGACTCGAACCATCGTTGAATGGATAAAAGAACATCAATGGGGTTTATTCAGACCATCATTGAGTCGGGACGGTGGATCATAAATGAGGATCATTTGGACCATCGTTTATCTGGACGGTGGATTATTTTTTAAGTTGATTCGGACCATTGTTGAGTCAGACGGTGGATCATCATTGAGGATGATTTAGACCATCGTTGAACGGGCCGGTGGATTATCATTGAGGATGATTTGGACCATCGTTGAGTCAGGATGGTGGATCATCATTGAGGATGATTCGGACCATCGTTTATTTGGTGGTTATCCACCATGAAGGATGATTGAGACCATCGTTGAATTGGACGGTGGATAATCATTGAGAATGATTTAGACCATCGTTGAATTGGACAGTGGATCATCATTGAGGATCTTTTGGACCATCCTTGAGTCATGACAACGGATCATCAATGAGGATGATTCGGACCATCGTTGATGTAGACAGTAGATCATCATTGAGGATGATTCGGACTATCGTTGATTTTGACGATGGATCAAAATGAAGGATGATTTTGACCATCGTTGAGTTGGGATGGTGGATCATCATTGAGGATGATTTGGATTATCGTTGATTTGGACAGTGGATCATCATTGCGGTTGATAAGGACCATCTTTGAATTGGACGGTGGATAATCATTGAGGATGATTAGAACCATTGTTGAGTTGGTATGGTGGACTGTCGTTGAGGATGATTCGGACCATCGTTGAATGGGAAGATGGATCGTCATAGAGGATAATCAGACCATCATTAAATTGGACAGTGGATCATCATTGACAATAATTCAGACCATCGTTAAATTGGACAGTGTATCATCATTGAGGATGATTCGGATCATCGTTGAATTGGACGGTGGATCATCATTGAGGATATGATTCGGAGTATCGTTGAGTCGGGACGCTAGATTATCATTGAGTATGATTCTGACCATCGTCGAATGGGACGGTGGATCATCATTGAGAATGATTCAGACCATCGTTGAGTCAAGAAGGTAGATCATCATTGAGGACGATTCGGACCACCGTTGATTTGGATGATTGATCGTCTTGAAGGATGATTCAGACCATCGTTGATTTGGATGGTGGATGATCATTGAGAATGATTCAAAGCATCATTGAATTGGAAGGTGGATCATCATTGAATTGGAAGGTGGATCATCATTGAGGATGATTCGGACCATCGTTGAGTCGGAACAGTCGATCATCATTGAGGATGATTCGGACCATCGTGGATGTGGACGGTGGATCATCATTGAGGATGATTCAGACCATCATTCAATTAGAAGGTGGATTGTAATTGAGGATGATTCAGACCATCGTTCGGTCGGGACGGTGGATCGTCATTGAGAATGACTCGAACTATCTTTGAATGGATGGTGGAACATCGTTGAGGTTTATTCAGACCGTCGTTGAGTCGGGATGATGGATCATCAATGAGGATGATTTGGATCATCATTGATTTGGACTGTGGATTATTGTTGAAGATGATTCGGACCATTGTTGAGACGGGATTGTGGATCATCATTAAGGAAGATACAATCCATCATTCATTTAGATGGTGGATCATCATTGAGGATGATTCGGACAATCGTTGAACTGGACCGTGGATCATCATTGAGGAATGATTCGGACCATCGAAGAGTCGGGATGGTGGATCATCATTGATTTGGATGATGGATCATTCGGAAGGATGATTCAGACCATCGCTGATTTGGATGGTAGATCATCGTTGAGAATGATTCGGACAATCGTTCAATTGGACGATGGATCAACATTGAGAACAATTCGGACCATCGTTGAGTCGGGGCGGTGGATCATCATTGAGAATTATTCGGACCATCATTGAGTGGGACGGTGGATCAACATTGAGGATGATTCAGACTATTACTGAGTCAGGATGGTGTATCATCATTGAGAAGGATTCTGACCTTTGTTGATTTGGATGGTGTATCATCATGAAGGATGATTCTAACCATCGTTGAATTAAACGGAGGATAATCTTTGAGAATGATTCAGAACATCATTGAATTGGACGGTGGATTATCATTAAGGACGATTCGGACCATCGTTGAGTGGGATGGTGGATCATTGTTGAGGATGATTCGGACCATCATTGATTTGGACGGTGGATCATCATTGAGGATGATCTGGACCGTCGTTGATTTGGACGGTGGATCATCATTGAGGATGATTCGGACCATTATTGAGTTGGGACGGTGTTTACACCCGTTTTTGGCGCCCAATCCTAAGCTAACGTTGGAAGGTCATTTAATTATCTTTTAATTAAATTGGGCCAAAAAATAGAGATGTATTGGGTTAAAATTATTGGGCCAAGACAATATTTATTGGGCCCGATTAATTTTAATTTAATTCGGCCACGGACTTAGTGTTTTGGGCCTATTTGCAAGAAAGAATTAGTTGGCCCATGACCCATGGAAGTTAATTAAGTGTTTTTGTCGGTTAAACACATTATAGGCCATTTAATTTAATTAAAATGGCTCATTACTCGTGAATCCCATGAAAAGTGGAAAGTGGGTAAGTTTTTATTATCTTGCAAAGAGCCATTTGACCAGGTCAAATAGCTAATTGCTTATGTCATCCCATGAAAAGTGGAAATGGAGGAAGCCCATGATCTTCCTTTAACTTCCTGTAACTTCCCATGGTAAAAGAAAACATGTGGGTTTTCTTTTAAACCTCCACTAACCACCCACGATCCCACTAAATATGTTAATGGGTAGTTATTTTGGACACTTGGCAACACTGGAGCCAACTCGGGACACATGTCAGCTCATGGTGAAGGTGGAAAACTTGGCTCAGATCTGGACCAGTGCAGTATTTTGCCCATGATCTTTTATAACTTCCAATAACTACCCATTATCCCATGATCTCATGAATTGGAAATTATAAGGGACACATGGCGCCACGAGAAGAGGACAAGAAGCCCTTGCCTGCAGAAACTCGAAGACCTTTGGCCTATAAATACTAGAAGTCAAAAAGAAAAAAGGGTTCCCACACCAATCAAGCTCAACTCTTAAAAAACAAAAGTATTCCCAGCAAAGCAACTATCTCACTTTTCTCACCTTCACTCAATTACTTCTTCAAGTAATTCGGGTTTCTATCTCTCTTATACCCCAACTTTATTATTATGACATAATAAAGTTATTCATATCTTTCTTGCACCCCTAACTTTATTATTACGTTGTTACTTATTTTCCTACACGGTTAGGAAATTATTAAGTCCTCACTCTTAGAGGCAAAACCACGAACCAACACTGCAATCCAGCCTTGAGGATTGCAGCACTTTCGCCCTCACGGTTCAGAAGTTAGAAAAGGGGCACTCAGTCTTTACGTTCGACGCGACAAGTCCTGAAACAGTTTTTGGCACGTCCAGTGGGACCCTAATTGTCTAAGGGTTTTATTATGGCAAGGAAGCAATACCAGCAACAATCGGATCCACCCATTTTGGATCCACCACAGAGTCCTGAGGGAGTGGCAGTCGACGTGCCATTACTCGAAGAAGCTGGTCCTCAGATCAGTGCTCAAGATCTTAGTGACGCTACAGACAGCGTCAAAAATTATATATTTTGGCAGGACGTGAGATCTCCCATGACGTGACACACTCAATTTCACAATCTTTCTCTCAGTCTTTGGAACCTCTGACCATAGCAGTCAACAAAATGGTTGCTACGCTTACAGAGAGGCTACCGCTCGCTCCTCAGCAGCAGGGTTTTCCACAGTTTGGTGTTTATGGCAACGGTCAAGACCAAGCTGGCTTATTGGGGGTACTTCCCCTTCCTCAAACATTCTATCACGCAACATCATCTAGCAACCCTGCAGTCGGGGGGCAAAAGGAGAAAGGAGTCGTAATTGGAGGAGCCCAGTAGCCTCCAGCAAACAATGATCAAAGGTTTGTTTTGGTTGAAGATCTGAACAAGCTTGACAAGACGGACAAAAGGCCTTCGCAAGGAGGCCAGGGCTCTGGAAAAGACAAAGGAGTTTCCCATACTCCTCAAAGCTCTGATACTCGGGGGGCAAGTCCAGCCCAGAACCAATAAGCACAAGAGGCACACCCGCCTGCCTCCTGTGCCAGCCCTAGCCATGGGAAGGGATCAAGTCCTGAACTTGCTCCAGGAGCAGTTAGGACCTGGTTTCAAACCTTTGGGGAGACCTATTTATAGAAAACCTCATACCGAGGAGGTGGATAATACACCTTTCCTAAAGGGCTATAGAGTTCCAGAATTTCAGACCTTCAATGGTGAGAGCACGCAGTCAACAGTGGAGCACATTGCTAGGTTTCAAGTTCAATGCGGAGAGGCTGGAACCATTGATGCTCTAAAGTTGAGGCTCTTTCCCAATTCTCTTTTTGGGACAGCCTTTACTGGGTACATCAATTTGCCGCCTAACTCCGTGCAGACCTGGGCACAGTTGGAGGAGATGTTCCACCAGCAGTTCTACAGGATAGAACCAGAAGTGACGTTGGTAGACCTATTGTAACGACCCGCTCCATCTTTGTACAATATTGTCTGCTTTAAGCGTCCAAAGCCTATAGACTTCCCAGTAGGTCACCCATCCCTGGACTACCCCAGGATGAGCACGCTTAACTGTGAAGTTCCTATGCGCTTTGGCCCGCTCTCACGGCTTTAAAAGGCCTTATACAAATAGAAGGGATCTTTCCTTATAAACCATGACTTGCCCCCTCCCGTCCGGACGGAGCCTACCTCCTACAGTACCGCCGGCCACCGGAAAGCGGGGTGTCACAATCTACCCCCCTTAGGGATGCAACGTCCTCGTTGAACAGGCCCAGCAACCTCCCCTGGGGTCCGTGGTAGCAGAGCGCATCCTACTCACCATTTTGCCCAGGGCGGGGCTCTGATACCATTTGTAACGACCCGCTCCATCTTTGTACAATATTGTCCGCTTTAAGCGTCCAAAGCCTATAGACTTCCCAGTAGGTCACCCATCCCTGGACTACCCCAGGATGAGCACGCTTAACTGTGAAGTTCCTATGCGCTTTGGCCCGCTCTCACGGCTTTAAAAGGCCTTATACAAATAGGAGGGATCTTTCCTTATAAACCATGACTTGCCCCCTCCCGTCCGGACGGAGCCTGCCTCCTGCAGTACCGCCGGCCACCGGAAAGTGGGGTGTCACACCTATCATGCTTTCGTCAAACCCATCTGGAATCCGTGGAGTCCTACCTCTTACGTTTCAAGACTGCTCGATTCAAGTGCAAGATAGTCCTTTCAGAGGCTGAATACGCGCATATAGCATTAAACGGCCTGGGCTTTAAAATGAAGAAAAAGTTCTATGGGACAGAATTCAGAGATTTGTTTGAGTTGTTCTCTAAGGCTTCTCATTATGAAAAGTTCTTGGCGGAGGAGCAGGACAGGAAGACAGCATCCAAGGGAACGTATTATTATGACCCTAATTACGAGGTTGCTGCAGTGGAAGCAGAGGCAGACCCAGACGTGGCAGTGGCTGAAATCATCAACAAAAAGCCATACGTTTGCAAGGCCTTTGTCAAGATGGAACCCACCAAGCAGCCAATCCAAAACACCTTTAATAGGCCAACTAGGGCTTATACTTTTGACGTTGGTAGGGCTGAAGCTATCTTTGATCAACTCCTGGCCGACAAGCTGCTCAAACTACCCTTTGGTCACAAGATTCCAACTCCGAAAGAACTGAATGGCAAAGATTATTGTAAGTACCACAATTCTTGGAGTCATACAACGAATAACTGTATAGTATTCAGAAATGATATCCAGGACAAAATTGACCGGGGGAGTTCAAGTTTCCTGAGAAGGACAAGCAGCTCATGGGGGTTGACGGCAATCCTTTTCCCTCAGGGCTGAGTACAAATATGGTCTCTGTAGACATGAGAGGAGTGCCTAGGACTGTTCCTAGGCAGAAGATAAGTTTGGGAGCACCTTCCAGAGAAGTTTACAAGTCCATCCCAGGCAAGTACTGAGATCCTTATTATGACGAGAGGGATTTCAGGACTGAATGGGTCAGAAGGTTTGAAAAGCAGAATTCGTGGTGGTCCAAACCTACAGGGGTGAAGAAACCATAGAGGCCAACTTGTTCCATGATATGCACGGAGTGCGGTCATCATGCCAGTCCTAGCAGGCCTAGCAAACCAACCTTCAAGAGCATTATCGTGGGAAGGACTGAACCAAGGTCTGAGGAGTCACACAGGTCTAAAGGAATAAGGGTTGTACGTGAATCTGTGTTCAACCGAATTCAGCCAGGGTTGGTTGAAGTTGAAGAAGAGCTAGGCAATTTAAGGATTTCTGCTCCTTCCAAGGGAAAGCCAAGAGTTGTGAGACCTCCAGTCACTCCTCCAGATGAGTGGCATAGGGTTGAACATCCACAGTTTCCTTCTGAACCTCCACCTTTGTCCAGATCTCAAAAAAGACGCCGCCAAAGATTCAGACAAGCAGCTAGAAGGGCTGAGGAGGAGACAGACCTACTTGACGACCCCATGAATGAAGACGACCTCACGAATGAAGATGATCCCAAGGGGAAGACAAAGATGGAGATCCCAGTGGAAGAGCCTATGGTCGAAAAACCAAAGGCTAAAAGAGCATACAAGCCTTTGGAAATGACTATGGAAGAGGCTATCGTTGAGCCTTCTCCAAGGACTTTACCCCAGAAGCAAGTCCCGTTCAAGAAGATGTACAAGGAGGCCGTTACCAAACGGCCTCCTGTTTACACCCGTTTTTGGCACCAAATCTTGGACTAGCGTTGGAAGGCCATTTAATTGAAATTCGGTTAAATTGGGCCGATATTTACGAGTTGCTCGGGCTAAAAAATTAATGGGTCACATTAATTTTGTGATTTGGAGCAAGACCCGATTAATTTTAGTCTTGAAACTTGGCTCATGTTTTATTTTTCGGTTACTGGAGGAAATCCTAATTGGAGCAATTATGGAATTCTTCTAGAATCAAAGTGGAAAGCCATTTGACTTTGTCAAAATGGCTCTATTATGCTTGATTTACACGTGCAGCAGAAGGAAAACAAGTAACGGGGTTCCATTACCCCATGATTTACGAGAAAAAAGGAAGTGGAGAACATGGGTAGTTGAGAATCAACCCACGATTATCAAATAACCCCCTGAAGGTCACAAAACCGCCAACAATTTGGTTAGTGGGACACATGGCAACGCAGCAAGAAGGCAGGAATTCATCTGCATGCAAAAACCATGAAGCCTCTTGCCTATAAATAGAGGAACTCAAGAAGAAAAAAGGGTCCACACACCAATCAAACTCAACGCTTAAACCAAAGCCTTACCAGCGAAGCAATTATCTCATTTCTCTCCCATTTCTATCCCTCTTGTAGCCCCAATTTTGTTATTACGACATAACAAAATTATTCATATCTCTCTTGTATCCCCAACTTTATTATTACGATATAATAAAGTTATTCTACGATGTTCTCTACTTTTTCTCACACAGTTGGGAAATTATAAGTCCACTATTGTTGTGGCAAAACCATGAACCTCTTTGTGGCCTTACCCTTTGGGTCACACGCAGTCGCATTACATACGAAGTCAGATTGAGGTGCACTCACACCTTCCATACGTTGGACGATGACAAGTCCTGGCACGCCCGCACTCACACCGCATGCGCCATTGGATTTTCCGCTCACGCCTACCTGGCGGAAAAGTGGGAAACATCTCCAAAGCAGCAACTGTATCCAAGAAACAACCTCTCTTGGAAAGAACTCTTAAGGAGGCTAGGATTCAGCCTACACCAAGACAAGTCACTTTGCTCCAGAAGACAGCTCTTGAACCTACAAGGTCCGACTCAGGGGGCAAGTCGAATTTGAATCCACAAGCCAAGGAGTTCAAGCCTGGACAAGGTTCTAATATGCAATGCAACATGGTTGTGATCCTACCAGCAGATCTAGAAGCCAAGGACAACACTCCAAAAGCCATGGAAGGAGATGTTGTGGAGATGGGGCAGATTGCTGAAATTCTAAACGAGTCCTTCTCTGTAGGACTGAATGGGCCTTCAGTGATTGTGTTAAAGGATGAGACTAAAGGGAAGACTGACGATCGGGCAGCTAGTGTGATCTTTGAAAGACCAAATCTTAAGATGAACAAACACATTAAGCCTTTGTACATCATGGGTTGTCTTGATGGAATGCCGGTCAATCGCCTCTTAGTGGATAATGGGTCAGTAGGCAATCTCATTCCTAGGTTTATGATGCAGAAGCTTGGGAAGACTGATCAATACCTAGTCTCCTGCACTTCAACCTTGACTGATTTCACTGGGAAGGAGATAGCTCGTCAAGGTATTCTGATCATGAACCTAACAGTAGGGTCCAAGACCTTAAAACACCTTTCTTTGTTGTTAATTCACACTCTTCTTTCAACGTTTTGTTGGGGAGAGATTGGATTCACTCTTGCCTGGCAGTTCCCTCAACCCTTCACCAATGCTTTATTTTCTGGAATCAAGACGATGTGGAGGTGATATGGGCTGACTGCAGACATTTCCAGGCCTCTATGAATCATGTTGAGGCCCATTTATATGATGAAGGAGTGGGTCTAATGAAAGTGGCAGGCCTTGACAAGTATGGCCGCCACAAGATAGCTCCTATACACGGCAACAAGTCAACGGAAGAAGTAAAGGCACTTTTTCAAGAGTTAATCAGTCCAATGATCACAGAGTCAAGTAGGCCGATTACAACTTCATTCAAATGCCCTTCTCAATATTAGTAAACCCTTTAGAAGAAGAAAAGAGTGTGGCCCTTCATGCCACGCTGTCAAAATTTGAAGCCTACTTGCTTGAAAGGAGGCTGATGGGTGTTCAAGAATCAGAGGAAGATCATTCGGCCTGTGCAGCCGAAGTAATCAATGAGGATGAAAACCTGGTTGAGGATCTGGATGAAATCAGACTGGAAGACCTTGAAGCAGCCCCAACCAAGTTGGATGATCTAAAAGCTGACGTGTAAGATCCTTTGGAAGAAGTTAACTTGGGAGATGCAGAGAATCCCAAACCTATATATATTAGTGTTTACACCCGTTTTTGGCACCCGGTCCTAGCCAAGCATTGAAGGCCATTTAATTATTTTTAATTAAATTGGGCCAAAAAATAGAGATGTATTGGAACAAAATTATTGGGCCAAACCCATGTTGACTGGGCCTAATTAATTTTAGTTTGATTTGGGCTTGAGTTTGAAAGCTTTGGGCCTATGTGCAAAAAGAATTCGGATTGGCCCGTGACTTATTTAAACTTGGTAAATATTTTGTGGGCTAATCATGTTAATAGGCCATTTAGATTAATTAAATGGCCCACTACCCAAGTGGTCCATGAAAAGTGGAGGGAAAGAAAGATGTTGTTTGGCGAAAGAGGTTTTGCTACCCATGAAAGAAGGAGGAAAAATAGGCCCATTATCCCATCAATTGCCCATGATTAAATAAACACATGGGTAATTGTTATTTACCTCTAATAACTACTCATGACCCCACTAAATATGTTAGTGGGTAGTTACTCGAGACATGTGGCAACATTTGAGGCCTACTCGAAACACATGTCAGCTCGTGGTGAAGTCGGAAAACTTGGCCCAGATCTGGACCAGTGCACTATTTGCCCGTGATCTTTCGTAACTTCCAATAACTACCCATTATCCCATGATCTCATGAAGGGGAGGTTACAAAGGACACATGGTGCCATGAGAGGAGGACAACAAGATCCTTGCATGCAGAAAATTCGAAGACTCTTGGCCTATAAATACTAGAAGACAAGAAGAAAAAAGGGTACACACACCAATCAAGCTCAACGCTTAAAAAACCAAAGCCTTCCCAGCGAAGCAATTATCTCATTTTTCTCCTCGTCACTCAATTACTTCTCCAAGTAGTTCGAGTTTTCTATCTCTCTTGTACCCCAACTTTATTATTACGACATAATAAAGTTATTCATATCTCTCTTGTATCCCCGACCTTATTATTACGATATAATAAAGTCATTCTACGTTGCTACTTCTTTTCCTACATGGTTAGGAAATTATTAAGTCCTCGCTCGTAGAGGCAAAACCACGAACCAACACTGCAATCCAGCCCTTAGGTTTGCAGCACTATCGCCCTCACGATTAAGAAGTCAGAAAAGGGACGCTCAGCCCTTTACGTTAGACGCGACAAGTCTTGGCACGCCCGCTCAGTCCTTGAGCCATTTCGGAGCCGAACATCTTTTTGGCACGCCTAGTGGGACCCTAATCGTCTAAGGGTTTTATCATGGTCAGGAAGCCGCAGCAACAACCAGATCCACTCATCCCGGATCCACCACAGAGTCCTGAGGGAGTGGCAGTCGACGTGCCATTACTCGAGGAAGCTGGTCCTCAGATCAGCGCCCAAGATCTTAGCGATACTACCGACAACGTCAAAAATTATATGTTCATGGCAGGACGTGAGATCTCTCACAACGTTACGCAGTCAATCTCGCAATCGTTCACTCAGTCCTTGGAACCTCTGACCATAGCAGTCAACAAAATGGTTGCTACGCTTACATAGAGGCTACCGCTCGCTCCTCAACAGTAGGGCTTTCCACAGTTTGGTGTCTTTGGCAACGGTCAAGACCAAGCTGGCTTATTGGGGGTTCTTCCCCCTCCTCAGATATTTTACCATGCCACTTCGTCTAATAGCCCTGCACTCGGGGGGAAAACGAGAAGGGAGTCGTGATTGGAGGAGCTTCGATGCCTCCGAATAATGATCAAAGGTTTATTTTTGTCGAGGACCAGAACAAGCTTGACAAGTCTGACAAGACAGACAGAAGGCCTTTGCAAGGAGGCCAGGGCTCTGGAAAGGACAAAGGAGTTACACGTACTCCTCAAAGCTCTGATACTTGGGGGGAAAGTCCAGCCCAGATCCAGCAGGCACAAGAGGCGCACCCATAGCCGCCTCTTGAGCTAGACCTAGTCATGGGGAGGGATCAAGTCTTGAACCTGCTCCAGGAGCAGTTAGGACCTGGTTTCAGACCTTTGGGAAGGCCAATGTATAGGAAGCCTCATACCGAGGAGGTGGACAATACACCTTTCCTAAAGGGTTATAGAGTCCCAGAATTTCAGACCTTCAATGGTGAGAGCATGCAGTCAACGGTGGAGCACATTGCCAGGTTTCAAGTTCAATGTGGAGAGGCTGGAACCATTGATGCACTGAAGTTGAGGCTTTTTCCCAATTCTCTTACTGGGACAGCCTTCACTTGATACATCAACTTGCCACCTAACTCGGTGCAGACCTGGGCACAGTTGGAGGAGATATTCCACCAACAGCTCTACAGGGTAGAACCAGAAGTGACGTTGGCGGACTTGTCATGCTATCGTCAAACCCATCTAGAGTCTGCGGAGTCCTACCTCTTACGTTTCAAAACTGCTCGATTCAAATGCAAGATAGTCCTTCCTGAGGCCGAATATGTGCGTATAGCATTAAACGGCCTAGGCTTTGAAATGATGAAGAAGTTTTATGGAACGGAGTTCAGAGACCTGTTCGAATTATCTTCTAAGGCTTCTCATTATGAAAAGTGCTTGGTGGAAGAGCAGGACAGGAAGACGGCATCCAAAGGGACGTATTACCGCGACCCTAATTACGAGGTTGCTGTAGTGGAAGCAGAGGCAGACCCAGATGTGGCAGTGGCTGAAATCATCAACAAAAAGCCATATGTTTGCAAGGCCTTTGTCAAGATGGAGCCCACAAAGCAGCCAGCCCAGAGCACTTTCAATAAGTCAACCAGGACCTATACATTCGATGTGGGTAGGGCTGAAGCTATCTTTGATCAACTCCTGGCCGACAAGCTGCTCAAACTGCCCTTTGGTCACAAGATTCCAACTCCGGAAGAACTGAAGGGCAAAGAGTATTGTAAGTATCACAATTCTTGGAGTCATACTACTAATAACTGCATAGTATTTAGAAATGATATCCAGGACAAAATTGAGCGGGAGAGTTCAAATTCCCTGAGAAAGACAAGCAGCCATGGGGGTGGATGGCAATCCCTTTCCTTCAGGGCTGAGTACAAATATGGTCTCCGTCCCTAGGACCGTTCCTAGGCAGAAGATAAGTTTGGGAGCCCCTTCCAGAGCAGTCTATAAGTCTAGCCTAGGCAGGTATTGGGATCCTTATTATGATGAGGGTGATGTCAGGACTGAACAGGTTAGAAGGTTCGAAAAACTAAACTCTTGGTGGTCTAAACCTTCGGGAGTGAAGAAACCAGAGAAACCAACTTGTTCCATGGCGTGCACAAAGTGTGGCCATCATGCCAATCCTAGCAAGCGAGTCCTGAAAAGCATTATTGTGGGAAGGGCTGAACCAAGTCCTAAAGAGCCACGCAGGTCTAAAGGGAGAAGGGTTGTACACAAATCTGTGTTCAACCGAATTCAGCCAGGGTTGGTTGAAATTGAATATGAGCTCGTCAACTTGAGGATATCTGCTCCTTCCAGGGATAAACCAAGGGCTGTGAGACCTCCAGTCGCTCCTCCGAATGAGTGGCACAGGGTTGAACATCCCAAGTTTCCTTCTGAACCTCCACCTTTATCTAGATCTCAGAAAAGGCACCGCCAATGATTCAGGCAGGCAGCTAGAAAGGCTAATGAAAAAACAGATCTACTGGACGACCCAATGATTGAAGACAACCCCAAAGAAGAAACGAAGGTGGAAGTCCTGGTAGAAGAGCCTGTGGTTGAAAAACCTAAGGCCAAAAGAGTATACAAGCCCTTGGAAAGGACTGTGGAAGAGGTTATCATCGAGCCTCCTCCAAAGACTTTACCTAAGAAGCAAGCACCTTCGGGAAAGACATACAAAGAGGCTGTTACCCAACTGCCAGCGAAGCAAGCCGCTGTATCCAAGAAACAACCTCTCTTGGAAAGAACTCTTGAAGAAGCTAGGATTCAGCCTTCACTGAGACAAGTCAGTTTGACCCAGAAGACAGCCCTTGAACCAAAGAGGCTAGACTCGGGGGGCAAGTCGAAGTTGAATCCACAGGCTAAGGTGTTTGTGCCTGGACAGTGTCATAACATGCAATGCAACATGGTCGTGTTCTTACCAGCAGATCTGGAAGCCAAGGACAACACTCCAACAGCCATGGAGGGATGTTGTAGAGATGGGGCAGACAGCGAAGATTTTAAATGAGTCCTTCTCTGTAGGACTGAATGGGCCTTCAGTGATCGTGCTAAAGGATGAGACCGAAGAGAATGAAGAGGCTGAGTCCCATGATGAACAAACACATCAAGCCCTTGTACATTGCTGGTTGCCTTGATGGGATGCCAGTGAACCATATCCTGGTATGCAACGGTTCAGCAGCCAATCTCATTCCTAAGGCCATGATGCAGAGGCTCAGGAAGATTGATAAAGACCTGGTTTCATACAATGCCACCTTGATTGACTTCCCTGGGAAGGAGAAAGCATGCCAAGGTATTTTGATCATGAATTTAACGATAGGGTCCAAGACCTTAACAACACCTTTCTTTGTTGTCAATTCACACTCTTCCTTTCAATGTTCTATTGGGGAGAGATTGGATTCATTCCTATCTAGCGGTCCCCTCAACCCTTCACCAATGTCTTATTTTTTGGAATCAAGACGACGTGGAGGTAATATGGGCTGACCGTAGACCATTCAAGGCCTCTACTAACCATGCTGAGGCCTCCCTATATGATGAGGGGGTTTGGTCTAATGAAGGTGGCAGGCCTTGACAAGTATTGCCGCCACATAACAGCCCCCATTCATAACAACAAGTCAGCTGAAGAAGTGAAGGCACTTTTTCAAGAATTTATCGGTCCAATGATTACGGAGTCAAGCAGGCCGATTATAGCTTCATCCAAACACCCTTCTCAATGTCAGTAAGCCCTTCAGAAGCAGAGAAACATGTGGCCCTTCGGACCACATTGTCAAAGTTTGAAGCCTATTTACTAGAGAAGAGGCTGATGGGAAGTCAAGAGTCTGAAGAAGATTTTTCGGCCTGTGCGGCCGAAGTAATCAACGAAGACGAAAACCTGGTTGAAGATCTTGATGAAATCCGCCTAGAAGACCTTGAAGCAGCCCCAGCCAAGTTGATGATTTAAAGGCTGACGTGCAAGGTCCTTTAGAAGAAGTTAATTTGGGAGATTCAGAGAATCCCAAACCTGTATAAATTAGTCAACTTCTGCCAGAGGACGTGAAGGAAAAGTCCATCCAACTCTTAGGGGAATTCAAGTCCTATTTTGCTTGGACTTACGAAGAGCTGCCAGGTCTGTCCAGAGACCTAGTGGAGCACAAGTTGCCTATACAACTAGAATTCAGACCTTTCAAACAACTGCCAAGGAGGATGTCCAATGAGGTTTACTTACAGGTCAAAGATGAGATCGAACGCCTTTTCAATGTTGGGTTCATACGCACAGACAGGTATGTTACTTGGCTCTCTAATATTGTGCCAGTCCTTAAGAAGAGCGGCAAGGTCAGAGTGTGTGTAGACTTCAGAAACTTGAACTTGGCTTCCCAAAGGACGAGTATCCAATGCCAGTCGTAGATCAGTTGGTAGATGGAGCTTTTGGTCACAAGGTCTTGTCCTTCATGGACGGGCATTCTAGCTACAATCAGATCTTTATCGACGAGGCCGATATGGCTAAGACCGCTTTAAGGTGTCCTGGAGCCCTAGGAACCTTTGAGTGGGTCGTAATGCCCTTCGGCCTAAAGAATGCTAGTGCTTCGTTCTAGCGAGCGATGAACGCCATATTTCATGATTTCATTGGCCATTTCATGGAGATCTACATTGATGATATCGTGGTCAAGTCTCAGTCCTATGATGAACATTTGGAACACTTGAGGAAGTCTTTCTTGAGAATGCAACAGTTTGATTTGAAAGTAAACCCCTTGAAATGTGCCTTCGGAGTCTCCGCAGGCAAGTTCCTTGGATTCTTGGTCCATAACAGAGGGATTGAAGTTGACAGAACAAGGCCAAAGCAATCATGGAAGCGAAGCCTCTTACCACCAAGAAGAAGTTGCAGAAGCTCTTGGGTTAGTTCAACTTCTTGAGAATGTTTATCTCAAACCTAGCTAGAAGGTTCAAGTCTTGTCTCCACTCTTGAAGCTGAAGGACCATGACACTTTTGTTTGGGAGGCAAACCATCAAAAGGCCTTTGATGAGATCAAAGGCTATTTAGCAATGGCTCTAGTCCTTATGCCTCCCATCAAGAACAGGCCGTTGAAGCTCTACATCTCAGCAGCTAAAGGCTCTATTGGAGGCCTTTTGGCTCAAGATAATGCTCAAGGAAAGGAACAGGCAGTTTATTATTTGAGTAAGTTGTTGACTCCTTGTGAAAGGAGATACACTCCTATTGAAAAGATTTGTCTTACCTTGTACTTTTCAGCAATAAAATTAAGGCACTACATGCTTCCTGTTTTGGTTTACATTATGAGTAAAACAGACCTAGTCAAATACTTGCTTTCTCGGCCAATCATGAGAGGCCGAATCGGCAAATGGTCTTTAGCTCTAATGGAGTTTAGTTTTCAATACGTTCCTCAAAAGGCTGTAAAAGGCCAGGCTTTAGCAGATTTTCTTGCTGATCATCCATGCGTGGATATCGGCAATGAGTCTGAGATAAATCTGAATGCCATTGAGATATCACTTACTCCTTGGACACTGCTCTTTGACGGATCAAGAACTCAGCAGGCCTCAGGTTGTGGAGTAATTATTATTTCTCCTCAAGGCCTGAGGACTGAATTGTCCTTTCAATTTGATTTCCCATGTACAAATAACCAAGCTGAATACGAAGTAGTTGTTATAGGCCTTGAGATCCTAAGAGATCTAGAGGCCAGAGAAGTAAAGATTATTGGGGATTCAAACCTTGTAATCAATCACTTGGCGCGAATGTTCAAATGCTATAGTGAGGACTTGGCTCCTTATTATATGGCAGCAGTGCAATTAATTTAAGATTTTGATAATGTAACTGTCAAACACATTACAAGGAGTATGAACACTGAAGCCAACAGCTTGGCTCAGGCCTCAACAGGTCTGAAGCTAGCTCCAGAAACAATCCACAAGATCATCACAGTCCAAAAGAGGTTGTTACCTTTTGTTAGAAGGAGAGGTCTAGGACTGGAGGCATTTACTTCTGACTTCACAGGTGAAGAATCAGATGATGAACCAGAGAACGATTGGCATACACCTATTATTTCCTTCCTAAAGAGGCCTCGTCACTGGGCCTCTAGGAAGGTAAGGAGGAGAGCCATGAGTTACATTCTTGTGGGGATGAATTACACAAGAAGAGCCCCGAGGATGACTTACTTTTAAGATGCCTAGGGCACCCTGAGGCCATGAGAGTCATGAGCGAAGTCCATGAAGGTATCTGTGGAGCTCATCAATCAGGAATAAAGATGTAACAACTCCGATTTTTCGTTCAATAAAAATCTCGTTGTTATTCGAAATTTCTTAATTTCTCTTAACTGCTTGTTGGATTTTCTTATTTAATTTGTATTACGGTTAGTCTTTAAGAAATCGATTGCCTTATTATCGTATTTCCCGACTAGAAACCCTAATCGCACTTTAGTCCCTCAAGAATCGTTTCTTGACTTTTAGTCCGACTTAGCAAGCCTAGTTAGCTTCTAACCGGCTTGATGGAGTAACCTAACTAGAAAGCTATCTAGTTACTTTTCCCTAACCAAAGAATGACCATTTTACCCCTCTTGAACTTTTTGAACCTTTTGAACCCTAGACTAAGAATTGATTATTTATTTTCTTTTATTATTTTGGTTTATTCTTTATCCATTGGACGATAAATGTTAGGGGAATTATTACCCATTGGATAAAAGAAACCCATTTCTTTATAATAAAAGGATTTTGAAAGATTTAAATAAAAGTACCATGATTGACATTTGAAAAGTACTTTTAATTATTTTTTTTAGTAAAAGTACCCAAGTAATCTTGGACCATTGGTTAATAACCATTAGGGTAATCTTTACCCATTGGACAAAAGCCTTTTCTTTATTTAAATGGTTAAGTACATATATATATAAATACATGGGATTTCTACCAAAGGACATGTAGTCTTTCCAAAAATTATTTTAATATATAAAGTACTAGTACCTTATTATCCCTTGGATAATAACCATTAGGGATTCTATTAACCATTGGGTAATAGGCTCATCTTCCAAGCAAAGTACTTATCCCATTAAACTAATGTTTTGTTAAGATTCCCGGGAATACAAAAGTACATTATTTTATTAATTAAAGTACCCGTACTTTATAATTGTTTATTGGGGAAATCTTGAGCCTTGTAAGACTAAATTGCCCTTAGTACTAAAAGTACCCTATATTTATTTGTAGTCTTACATGTTTGTACATACATATATATGCATATATACCTAGTACATGGGAGAGAGAGAGAGAGAGGAGAGAGGAGAGAGAAAGCCGAGAGAGAGAGAGAGAGAGAGAGAGGCCGAGAGAGGAGAGAGGGAGAGGGAGAGAGAGAGGGAAGGAAGAAAGAAGGAAGAAGAAGAAAGATAGGACTTGTACTTGGTGATTCTTCATCTTTTCAAACTTGAAAGGTGTATATCTTCCATATCTTCCTCCATTGTACTCCTTTGTACCAATTTCAATTGTTTACATCAAGAATCTTGTACCAATGTCTCCTCCTTGCCAACAAATCTTCCAAGAATCCCATCCAAGGACTAACATAGCCATGCAAGCCTACCAATTTAGCTCCCAACCTTTCAATCAAGCATGACATGTGAAATAAAGTGTGACATAGAGAGAGAGAGAGAGGGGCCGCCAAAGAGAGGAGAGGGAGAGCCTTTGCCTATAAATAGAAGCTCATTCCAAGCTTAAACTCACAGCTTCTCACTTTGCTTCAACTTCTCTCTAGAATTTCTTAGTGTTCTTGCTTCCAAAATTCTTCTTTTCTTGAGTTCTTGAGTGTTCTTGAGAGAAACCACCAAACCACCTCCCAAAACCACCATTAGATCTTTAAAGTAGCTTAGTTAAGTTAGAAAGTTGTTTCTAGGAAGAGAAAGGTTCATATCTCTTCCTTTCGAAGCAAACCGACGACGTTACGCCATCGAAATCCAAAACCGACGACCAACTTTCTTAGTCTTCTACTACCGCCAAGAAGCACGGTAGGATCTCCTTATCGTCCACCCCACGTATAAGTAGGATCTCCTTATCGTCCACCCCACGTATAAGTAGGATCTTCTTATCTTCCACCCCACGTATAAAATAGATTTCCTTAACTTTCATTCCAAGTAGATTTGTATCAAACAAAGTTCATTTGAAAGTAACTTTGAAAGTTTTATAAGAAATAGATGAGGTTATCTTTGTGAGATTTTATGAGATGTATGATGTGGTTATTGTGTTTGAAGCATGATTACATAGTCTAGAATTGTATATTCTTGTTGGTTTCATTTTGAGATTTGATAAAGTACTTAATGTATGGAATGTCTTACACTACGGAGTCTATGCATGATAAACGTGACACGAGAAACAAGATAGTAGAGACATGGCACCTAGGGTGTGTTAATAAAGATGAAAAAGTGTGTATTCGAGGAAGGAAATGATTTTGAAACTACATAATGACCGGTTTTGGGTGCATTATGTGAGTTAGATGTGTGTGTGTGCCAATGGGAACCCGGCGCGGCGGAACCATTGTGAGGATACTCGGGAACCCGGCGCGGCAGGAACCGAGGTAGGGTGTGTGCTTGGTGATCCGCGGTACGGAGCCAATGCGGTTGTGTGCCAATGGGAACCCGGCGCGGCGGAACCATTGTGAGGATACTCGGGAACCCGGCGCGGCGGAACCGAGGTTGGGTGAGTTAAAAAGGAGTTTTTGGGTAAAAAAAAGGAAAGTGAGTTAATAACATGGTCTACGATGAGTCTAAAAGATGAACACAACGTTAGTTGAGTAAGGAACGTGGATTTGAATACTTGTTTGGATTTTATGCATGATCTAAATTGTTGTTATTATGCTTTTATGTTCATAAGTTAAGGGTTAGAAGGGTTTAGATATTCTATTGAGCGTTAAGCTCACGGTGTTGCCTTTTTGGTGACCCTGGCATATTATACCGGTGGCGACGCGGGTATAATATGTCAGATCTCATAGATGAGCAGGGCGAGCTGTACACCTTGGAGGCCTTCGGAGCCGAGGAGCTAGCCGTGATGGAAGAACAAGCGGAGCTGTAGTTAGGAACCTTAGTTCCCTCCCGTTTGTAATAAAAGTACTTCCTTTATGTTTTGTTTGTAATAAAGAGCCGGACTCAGCTTTTATTTCAATAAAATGTTTTATTTAACGTACCCAAAATTCGGGGCGTTACAACTTGGTATCAAAGCTTTAGGTTCAAAACCTCGGCCATGGGTAGAATGGGTAGAACCACAATATAAGTTGACCGTTGCACCGTCGTGAATTGAGTTTAAGTTTACCGTCCCAAATTGGGTGGAATTCTGTCAAAACAATCTTCGGATCGAAGCAAGGCACGGAAATTGGCAGTACGGCCGAGCTGGGAATTCCCGAACAATTGGATGATGACTTAAATCAAGAATCGAATGTGGAATGTAGAAACCTAAAATATTTTTTTTTTTCGATCTCTAAAGTTTTACTAAAAACTTCCTTTTTCAAAACTTGACTAATAGAATTCTTTCCTTGTAGATGAATCACATGAGTTCTTACCAAATCAACCTACTAGCCGAAGCGCGTCATCTCGCAAGTACCCTAAGGTCCATGACAAACCAACTGATAGACGATCCTTACTTCCCGTATGCTTTTCCCTACACCAACGACTACTATCAAGAGCACGGCAGTGTCATATTTTACGATGGAGAAAACCATGCCGAAGCAGCACCCGTCCTTGTCCAGTTGGCCCCTCCCATCGATGTAGAAATCTTGATCGAAGGTAATGAAGAAGGCGATGCGGGAGCAGCCCTCGTTCAAATTCCAATGATTCCGCCCGTCAACATGGTAGCGGGAGAACCCGAAGAAGATCCCGAGGAAGATCCGGAGGAAGAACCTATGGAGGAACCCGAAGAGGACCCCGAAGAGTTCAGTGACGGAGAAAACTTTCAGCAAGCAATGAACGGACCCGATTTCGATGCACCGACCGACGACGAGGATTGGGAATCCGACGAGGAGGAAGTAGCATTCCTAAGAGCGGAACCCGAAGTCATTGACATAACCGTTAACCCCAGAGAAGTGCCACCGCCACCCTTCGAAACCGACATAGGCGCTATTCGGATCGAGTTCCCTAGTATTTTCTAGAGTAATTAAGAAAGCTTGAGTAGAAGTTGGAACCCTTTTGATGTAATCAATCTTAGTAGGAAGTTGTGGCTAGTAAGCCTTTTCTATGTTGTACTTGCTTATTATAAAATAAAAGACTTGTTTTCTATTTGACATGATCATTGTTTATGTATAATTGTATGCATGCGATTACATCGTTCCCATTTAAGTCTAATATATAACTTTTCCTTATTGTAGATATGGATTGCCGTACCCCTATCACCGTAGCCGATCTGCTATACTACAAGACTTTGATATCACCCGAGAGTCCCATTTCCATCCCACACTTGGGAATCCGTGACCCCGAGACCGATGAACAACTATATGAGATAGTAGTAATGACACCCTTTGCCAACGACGAGCAGTATTTGACGTTCGACCCTCAAGAACCATTGTTTAAAGAGTTAGCCGAGAAGATTCGCAAAAAGGGAGAGCGTTGGCTCGAGATCCGAGAGAAGGAATGGATGGAGCAGCTGAGAGCGTTGTTCGGACTCAATCCGCCCCTTCAGTAGAGTAGTAGTACTAGAATAAGGTTTCGATAGCTTAAGTTGCCCTTAAAAGCACTAAGGCTAGAAGAATCATGTAGTAGGATCATTTCATCTTGTAGTAGAAATCTCGTTTTCAGTCTACTTGTTTTATAGTAGAACTCTATGCTTATGAATGTAATTTCTTACTTATCAATGAAAAGCTAGCTTGTTTGTTAGTAATATGGTTGCTTATTAATTGATAGAATTGCGTTTACAAAAGGGAAAATTTTTTAAAGTAGACTAAACCGCCCCTTTACAATTTTACTCGTAGATGGTGAACCGACGCAGTGGATTAGGATACGAGAATGGTGAATCCTCTAACCCTAACCCTAACACCGACCTCACTCGAGTCATGCAAGCACTTGTGATTGCCTTGAACGCTAACCGCCCTAACCAGAATCGCGATGAGGGACCAATGACTCGAACCCGGGCGATGAATGAATTCTGCAAGCGTCGACCCCCGACCTTCAATGGAGATCCTAACCCTACTGTGGCCGAAGCCTGGCTGAAGGAAACCAAGGTGATCCTGGACACCTTGGAGATCACCCGGAATGGAGACTGCGTGGCCTTAGCCACTTACCAGCTGAAGGGGGAAGCTCGCTATTGGTGGGAGTTAATGGAGGCCACCCATGCCATAGCCACCATGACCTTCGCTAAGTTTGAAACCCTATTCCTCGACAAATACTTCCCTACACCCCTTCGCCTAGCCAAGGAGCAAGAATTCATGAACCTGAAGCAAGGAACAATGACCGTAACCCAGTACGTGGCCAAATTCGAGGAGCTGTCCCGTTACGCTCTAACTGCTGTGGCAACCGAAGACAGGAAGGCAAGGAGATTCGAGTGGGGGCTGACGACCGCTCGAAGGGCCGTAGTGGCACAAGCCTTTACCACCTATAATGGTGTGGTTCAGTGTGCCCTCCGCCTGGAAAGTGAGGAGGCTGACTTCAAGACTCGATGGAAGAAGGCAACGGGCAACACTGGCGGGCCTATCCGAACCCAGCCACCCAACAACAACCGCGGACCTTACTCGACCAAGCCATTTACCTCAGCTCAAAGCAACCAACCCTGGAGGACTGTCGCATCCGGGCAGAGTGAACCACAGAGGGGCAGCCAGAACAAGACATCAGTGCAGTGCTTCTACTGCCAGGCCATGGGCCACTACAAGCGTGATTGCCCCCAGCTTCAAAGGAATGGAAGCTTTGGGAATCAGAAGACTCAACAGCCCGGGCAGGCCAGCTTTGTGAAGCAAAATGCTGGAAGCCCACTGCAGCAGCAGAACGGGCAAAACAAAGGAAAGCAGCCCATTGGAACCCAGCAAGGCACTGGAGGGCGTATCTTTGCTCTACAGACCGAGGAGCAGGAGCAGGATTCTTCTGTGATCCAAGGTACGCTATTGTTATATAGCACCTGTGTACGAGCTTTATTCGATTCTGGAGCATCGCATTCGTTCATATCTACTGCTTGTGTAACTGCCCTAGCACTAGAAACGGGACCCCTGAGTAAAATTACGAAAGTAGTAACACCAACGGGGGGGAGCATAACTGTTAATCTAGTGTGTAGAGGGTGCGAGTTAGAAGTAGCCGACCTACGCCTAACCTGCGATCTCAGAGTGATCGACATGGTGGATTTCGACGTAATACTAGGCATGGACTGGCTATCGGCTCACCGAGCAGTCATCGATTGTCATCAGAAGACAGTGACGGCCTACACCCCAGAGGGAACTCGTTTCCGTTTTAAGGGGGATAGAGAAGCAGCAAGTCCGACGACGAAAAGATCTAGGTGGCAGAATCAACTATTTGGATGGCTAGCTAGTCTCCAAATGGAAGAAACTGACAGGATGGAGTTAGGATTACCTCACATCGTGTGCGAATACGCTGATGTTTTCCCTGAGGAACTTCCTGGCTTACCACCTCCGAGAGAGATAGACTTTTCCATAGAGCTTCAACCAGGAACGGCACCAATTTCGATGGCGCCATACCGAATGGCCCCGGCCGAACTAAAAGAGCTCAAGACCCAGTTGCAAGAGCTGTTAGACAAGGGATTTATCAGGCCGAGTACTTCACCGTGGGGAGCACCTGCTCTGTTCGTGAAAAAGAAAGAAGGAACGCTGCGATTATGTATCGACTATAGGAGGTTGAATCAAGTCACCGTCAAGAATCGATATCCGTTGCCTAGGATCGATGACCTTTTTGATCAATTAAGGGGAGCAACCTGCTTTTCCAAAATCGATCTCCGATCAGGCTATCATCAATTACGGATTCGAGACGAGGATATTGCCAAGACGGCTTTTCGTACGAGATATGGCCACTACGAGTTTGTAGTAATGCCATTTGGGCTAACCAATGCTCCGGCGGTATTCATGTGTCTCATGAATAAGATCTTTCAACCCTACTTAGACAAGTTTGTAGTGGTGTTCATTGATGATATATTGATATACTCTGCCAACAAGGAGGAGCATGAAGAACACCTTCGGATAGCACTACAAATACTTCGAGATAACCAACTCTACGCCAAGGCGAGTAAATGCGAGTTTTGGCTAGAAGTGGTTAAGTTCTTGGGGCATGTAGTATCCAAGGAAGGGATTGCAGTAGACGAAGGAAAAGTCGAAGCAGTGCTGAATTGGAAACAGCCGACCTCAGTGTTTGAAATCAGGAGTTTCCTAGGATTGGCGGGATATTACCGAAGATTCATCCCAGACTTCTCAACCTTGGCCAAGCCAATGACCAAGTTGACTCAGAAAGGAGTGAAGCTGGATTGGAATGAAGCCTGTGAGAAGTCTTTCCAAGAGTTGAAGAAGAGACTGACCAACGCACCGGTTCTTATCATTCCTGAGCGAGGAGTAGATTATACCGTTTATTGCGACGCTTCGAGAGATGGGTTAGGATGCGTGCTGATGCAGAATGGGAAGGTCGTAGCCTACGGATCTCGACAACTTCGACCGCACGAGAAGAATTATCCTACCCATGACTTAGAATTAGCCGCAGTAGTGTTCGCCCTCAAATCTTGGCGATACTACCTGTGGGGAGAACAATTCGAAGTTTTCACCGACCACAAGAGCCTCAAATACCTGTTCACTCAGAAGGAGTTGAATCTGAGGCAGCGCCGATGGATGGAATACTTGGAGGACTACAAGTTTACGCTCCAGTATCACCCTGGCAAGGCCAATGTGGTAGCCGACGCTCTGAGTCGAAAGGACAGAGCACAGAAGGTCAAGACTGCCATCAAGGAATGGGAGATGGTGGACACCCTTAACGAGTTCAACCTACGATCGTCATCGGAGAGCGGAAACGCCCGACTTTACGCTTTAGTGGCAGAGCCAGCACTTCATCAAGAAATCTTGCTAGCCCAAACCTTCGAGCAGAATTGTGAGTTCGTCCGACATCGAATCCGAGAAGGAAAGGCGGTGCCAGGATGGACTATCGAGGAGAATAACAGCCTAAGATTCAAGGGAAAAGTGTTCGTGCCTGATGTTGGAAACCTTCGAGAAGAGGTACTCCGAGAGACTCACCATTCGAATTTCGCAGTTCACCCTGGCGGTACAAAGATGTACCACGACTTGCGAAGAACGTACTGGTGGGAAGGAATGAAGAAGGATGTAGCACGGTTCGTGTCTACCTGTTTGGTGTGTCAGCAAGTCAAGGCTGAGCATCAGAAACCTGGAGGAGATCTTCAACCCTTGCCAATACCGACTTGGAAGTGGGAGCACATTTCGATGGATTTCGTGACGAGACTGCCAAGATCTGCCAAGTCCAACACAGCCATCTGGGTGATCGTAGATCGACTCACCAAGTCTGCACACTTTCTGCCTGTCAAGATGACAGAAAACGTGGAACAACTAAGCATGTTGTACATTCGGGAAATCGTACGCCTCCATGGAGTACCAATCTCGATAGTGTCTGACCGAGACCCACGTTTTGTATCACACTTTTGGAAAGGACTGCAGAAAGCGTTGGGAACGGATGTGAGGCTTAGCACGGCCTTTCACCCGCAAACCGACGGACAAACGGAGAGGACTATTCAGACCCTGGAAGACATGCTGAGAGCCTGCGCCTTGGATTTCTCTGAAAACTGGGAGCAACACTTGCCATTGGTGGAGTTCGCCTACAACAACAGCTACCAAGCAAGCATTGGTATGGCACCTTATGAAGCTTTATATGGTCGACCCTGCCGATCTCCAGTTTGTTGGACCGATGCTGGGGAAACAGGATTGATCGGGCCTGACCTAGTACGAGATACCACGGAAAAGGTTAAAACTATCAGACAAAGGATCCAAACCGCTCAGAGCCGACAGAAGAGTTATGCGGATAAGAGGAGCCGACCATTGACTTTTGATGTGGGAGATCATGTATTCCTGAAAATCAGACCAAAGAAAGGAGTAATCAGATTTGGAAAGAAGGGAAAGCTGTCTCCACGCTACATCGGACCTTTCGACATCGTGGAGAAGATCGGGAAAGTTGCTTATCGTCTAGCCCTGCCACCACAGCTGGACCGAGTGCATAACGTGTTTCACGTTTCCATGCTTCGCAAGTATCTAGCCTTGCCCACTCATGTTCTCAATTGGGAAGACATCACTATCGAAGAGGACGCGACATACGAGGAGGAACCGATAGAGATTCAAGACCGAAGTGAGAAGACTATTCGAAACAAGACCATTAAGTTGGTACGAGTTTTGTGGAAGCACCGAGGAACTGGAGAAACCACATGGGAAAGAGAGGAAACCATGAAGATGAAATACCCTCATTTATTCGAATCCTAGCGTCTACCTAATTTCGAGGACGAAATTGTTTAAGGGGGATAGGTTGTAACAACTCCGATTTTTCGTTCAATAAAAATCTCGTTGTTATTCGAAATTTCTTAATTTCTCTTAACTGCTTGTTGGATTTCTTATTTAATTTGTATTACGGTTAGTCTTTAAGAAATCAATTGCCTTATTATCGTATTTCCCGACTAGAAACCCTAATCGCACTTTAGTCCCTCAAGAATCGTTTCTTGACTTTTAGTCCGACTTAGCAAGCCTAGTTAGCTTCTAACCGGCTTGATGGAGTAACCTAACTAGAAAGCTATCTAGTTACTTTTCCCTAACCAAAGAATGACCATTTTACCCCTCTTGAACTTTTTGAACCTTTTGAACCCTAGACTAAGAATTGATTATTTATTTTCTTTTATTATTTTGGTTTATTCTTTATCCATTGGACGATAAATGTTAGGGGAATTATTACCCATTGGATAAAAGAAACCCATTTCTTTATAATAAAAGGATTTTGAAAGATTTAAATAAAAGTACCATGATTGACATTTGAAAAGTACTTTTAATTATTTTTTTTTAGTAAAAGTACCCAAGTAATCTTGGACCATTGGTTAATAACCATTAGGGTAATCTTTACCCATTGGACAAAAGCCTTTTCTTTATTTAAATGGTTAAGTACATATATATATAAATACATGGGATTTCTACCAAAGGACATGTAGTCTTTCCAAAAATTTATTTTAATATATAAAGTACTAGTACCTTATTATCCCTTGGATAATAACCATTAGGGATTCTATTAACCATTGGGTAATAGGCTCATCTTCCAAGCAAAGTACTTATCCCATTAAACTAATGTTTTGTTAAGATTCCCGGGAGTACAAAAGTACATTATTTTATTAATTAAAGTACCCGTACTTTATAATTGTTTATTGGGGAAATCTTGAGCCTTGTAAGACTAAATTGCCCTTAGTACTAAAAGTACCCTATATTTATTTGTAGTCTTACATGTTTGTACATACATATATATGCATATATACCTACTACATGGGAGAGAGAGAGAGAGAGGAGAGAGGAGAGAGAAAGCCGAGAGAGAGAGAGAGAGAGAGAGAGGCCGAGAGAGGAGAGAGGGAGAGGGAGAGAGAGAGGGAAGGAAGAAAGAAGGAAGAAGAAGAAAGATAGGACTTGTACTTGGTGATTCTTCATCTTTTCAAACTTGAAAGGTGTATATCTTCCATATCTTCCTCCATTGTACTCCTTTGTACCAATTTCAATTGTTTACATCAAGAATCTTGTACCAATGTCTCCTCCTTGCCAACAAATCTTCCAAGAATCCCATCCAAGGACTAACATAGCCATGCAAGCCTACCAATTTAGCTCCCAACCTTTCAATCAAGCATGACATGTGAAATAAAGTGTGACATAGAGAGAGAGAGAGAGGGGCCGGCCAAAGAGAGGAGAGGGAGAGCCTTTGCCTATAAATAGAAGCTCATTCCAAGCTTAAACTCACACCTTCTCACTTTGCTTCAACTTTTCTCTAGAATTTCTTAGTGTTCTTGCTTCCAAAATTCTTCTTTTCTTGAGTTCTTGAGTGTTCTTGAGAGAAACCACCAAACCACCTCCTAAAACCACCATTAGATCTTTAAAGTAGCTTAGTTAAGTTAGAAAGTTGTTTCTAGGAAGAGAAAGGTTCATATCTCTTCCTTTCGAAGCAAACCGACGACGTTACGCCACCGAAATCCAAAACCGACGACCAACTTTCTTAGTCTTCTACTACCGCCAAGAAGCACGGTAGGATCTCCTTATCGTCCACCCCACGTATAAGTAGGATCTCCTTATCGTCCACCCCACGTATAAGTAGGATCTTCTTATCTTCCACCCCACGTATAAAATAGATTTCCTTAACTTTCATTCCAAGTAGATTTGTATCAAACAAAGTTCATTTGAAAGTAACTTTGAAAGTTTTATAAGAAATAGATGAGGTTATCTTTGTGAGATTTTATGAGATGTATGATGTGGTTATTGTGTTTGAAGCATGATTACATAGTCTAGAATTGTATATTCTTGTTGGTTTCATTTTGAGATTTGATAAAGTACTTAATGTATGGAATGTCTTACACTACGGAGTCTATGCATGATAAACGTGACACGAGAAACAAGATAGTAGAGACATGGCACCTAGGGTGTGTTAATAAAGATGAAAAAGTGTGTATTCGAGGAAGGAAATGATTTTGAAACTACATAATGACCGGTTTTGGGTGCATTATGTGAGTTAGATGTGTGTGTGTGCCAATGGGAACCCGGCGCGGCGGAACCATTGTGAGGATACTCGGGAACCCGGCGCGGCGGAACCGAGGTAGGGTGTGTGCTTGGTGATCCGCGGTACGGAGCCAATGCGGTTGTGTGCCAATGGAAACCCGGCGCGGCGGAACCATTGTGAGGATACTCGGGAACCCGGCGCGGCGGAACCGAGGTTGGGTGAGTTAAAAAGGAGTTTTTGGGTAAAAAAAAAGGAAAGTGAGTTAATAACATGGTCTACGATGAGTTTAAAAGATGAACACAACGTTAGTTGAGTAAGGAACGTGGATTTGAATACTGGTTTGGATTTTATGCATGATCTAAATTGTTGTTATTATGCTTTTATGTTCATAAGTTAAGGGTTAGAAGGGTTTAGATATTCTATTGAGCGTTAAGCTCACGGTGTTGCCTTTTTGGTGACCCTGGCGTATTATACCGGTGGCGACGCGGGTATAATATGTCAGATCTCATAGATGAGCAGGGCGAGCTGTACACCTTGGAGGCCTTCGGAGCCGAGGAGCTAGCCGTGATGGAAGAACAAGCGGAGCTGTAGTTAGGAACCTTAGTTCCCTCCCGTTTGTAATAAAAGTACTTCCTTTATGTTTTGTTTGTAATAAAGAGCCGGACTCAGCTTTTATTTCAATAAAATGTTTTATTTAACGTACCCAAAATTCGGGGCGTTACAAAAGATGAGATGGCTAATCAGAAGGTATGGATACTATTGGCCAACCATTTTAGAGGATTGTATTCATTTTTCCAAAGGATGTCAGCCTTGTCAAGCCCATGGCCCAATTCAGCGTGTCCCTATAGCTGATTATCACGTTGTGGTCAAACCTTGGCCATTCAGGGGTTGGGCCCTTGACGTGATTGGAAAAATTTATCTTCCTTTGTCTGGAAATCATACTTACATCTTGGTAGCCACGGATTACTTCACCAAATGGGCAGAAGTTGTGCCATTAAAATCTGTGGATCAACAAGAGGTAATCAAAGTAATCGAAGAGAGAATCATCCATAGGTTTGGATTGCCTGAGCACCTGGTTGCAGATAGGGTACGATATTCATGGGGGAACAAGTGGTTAACTTTGCTGCACAGCAAAATATTATTATTTCCAACTCTACTCCTTATTATGCACAAGGAAATGGTCAGGTTGAGTCCACCAATAGGACTCTTGTCAACATTATAGAGAAAATGGTGGAAGATAATCCAAGGGCCAGGCATGAATTGCTTTCTGATGTCTTGTGGGCCTACAGAACCTTAAAGAAGGAAGCCACCAATATAACTCCTTATATGTTGGTATATGGGCATGATCCAGTCCTACCAATGGAGGTAGCAGTAAAGTTAGCAAGAATAGCATATCAAAATGGCCTCACTCCTGCAGATTATACTCAGGTCATGCTGATGGAGCTTGAGGACTTGGATGAGGTTAGGCTTGCAGCCCTTGATTATATGTTGGTTCAGAAAAGAAGAATCGCTAGATCTTATGACAAATGAGTAAGAAAGAAGAGCTTTACTGAAGGGGACTTAGTTTGGAAGGCCGTCTTCCCCCTAGAGGAAAAGAATCCAAGATATGGCAAGTGGTTGCCAACCTGGGAAGGACCTTACCAGATTGCTTAAGTCCTTAGAGGTAATGTCTATCTTCTTATGGACTTAAATGGCGGTCTGATTAAGCATTTAACAAATGGAAAGTACTTAAAGCATCATTATCCTACTATGTGGGAAATGAGAGATTTTAGGGAAATTCAACCTAACAAACCATAAAGATCTGATAACAAGGCCTAAGCAGAGGCCACGATACCTGTCATGGAAAAATTTATAAAGGCCTCAAGCTTAGGCCACATGTCATAAAACCAAACCAGTGCCTTCGGCCATCTAAAGGAAAGTTCCAGGCCAGACACAAAAGAGAACAAATTCAGAGTTATTACAAACCCAAATCAAAAGAAAGAAGAAAGTTCTTAGAGGTCAAGACCTATAGACGACCTTCAAGACTATTTTTGAGGCCTCCCAGGAGGTATCAAGGATGGCAAGTTGGGCTTCAAGCATTTCCCTCTGACCTCGAAGATTTGGCATCTCTTCAACCAAGAGGTTTAGCCTCATCTTTTGGCTTCGTGATCCAGCTTTCAGATCATCATGTTGTTTGGCCAGATTTGCGACTTCATTTCGGAGGTCAACCAAGCGGCCTTCGGCTTGTGCTAATTTGGCCTTTAGATCTTCAATTTCATCGGAAGTAGCAACAATGCTTGCTTCATTAAATCGCATGTCTTCCTTCAACTGAAGCCATTCAGCATTGAATTTGGTAAGCTCTACGTCAACCGCCTCTAGTTCTGCCATTTTGGCATTCACCATGCTAAGCTCTTGGGAGGAGGATCACAGGGAGGACGTTCAACGTAAGGATGAAGTGCAAAGGTCTTCCTGGACTCAGGGAGGACGTTCCTAACTCTTTCCAAATCTCTTGGTTGGATCACAGGCCTGTCGGTGAAGTCCTCATTCAAGGACTGATATGGAGACATAGGAGTGAGCTGGCACAGGCCGAATTGCCTGGCAAATTGGGCTGCATTGTAATACTGCACCCCACACTTATAGTTCATGGGGGTAAAGGCCATTCCATACATGAGGTCTCTAAAGATCAAGAAGCTTGTCCAGATCTCCATGTGGTCATCATAGTCGTCCCCTGGGTCTAAAGCACCTCTCTTTAACCACCAAGGTACGGTGTCTCTCACAAAAGCTCGTGATAGAAAAACTTGAAGTAGACACCAAATGCATATCTAGGGCCACGGGCGTCAACGTAGTGAAGTCCATAGCAAGTGTTTTCTAAGTTCTTGTTCATGGGTGGGGCGAGTTTGGGGAAGTAAGACCCTAGCCATAGGGTGATGATCCACAAAGGACCAGAGGCGAAAATGAATTTATTGCTTATTAATTCCTTCATACCTCGATAAAGATGTGCCAAGACTAAAGGGCCTAGTGCCAGCTTCTGCCCCGAAGCTAGGGCACAGGCCAGATCTATAAAGTCTTTGGTAATCCTATTGGCAGACACGCAAAATATGAACTTGTTCAACCAGTAAAGAAGGAAAGCCACATGCTCAGTATCTTAATTTGGACCTTTTCGGGCATAATGATTTATGAAAGGGGAAAAAGACAAGGGTTCCTTATATTCGAAATAAGGGGTTTTTTGAGATAGAAAATAGTTGGCCTCAATCCCATGGGGACGGAGGCCCGTCAGAAAGGCAAGATCTTGAAGTGTAGGGCTCATGAGACCAACCTTGAAATGGAACGAGTTCGTGGTGACCGACCAGAACTGTGATGCGGCGAGGAAGAGATGTTTATCCATGTCAATGAGAGACCGACTAAGAAGAATAGCGTCCCTGATTCCAATCTGCCTCCATAGATCTCCCTTAGCTTTCATCACTCGATCAAGCCACTCAACGTATTTGGCGTCAGGTCTGTGCCAAAGCCTGTTGGGTATATCCGTGGTAAATCGACTCCAGTCAAGGCTGGGAGACTCGAAAGGGAGGGCTTCTTCTGCCAAAGGATACATTGAAGAAAGTTGAGGAGGGAACCCTAGCTGGAACGCAGGCCCTAACCCAACTCGATAGGCATTTGCAATCACCAAAATGTCATTTGTAATTGCGATGTGTTCATCTCCCAAGATCTTACGAATTTGTACGGATAGACTGTTAGGGTTTGGAGGTGGTGTGTGAACTTTATGGGTAGCCATTCTTGTTAAGGATCAAAGGCAAAAACAAAAGCTATGGAAGACTAGGGTTTTTCTGAGTTTTTCTCGAGCAAGAAAAAAGAAGACAGAGAGAAGGTAGAGAGAGAATAAAGTTACAAGAATGGGGTTTTTATGAGGAACGGTGCAGGACTCAAAAGACACCATTGCACTAATCACTCCTCATGTTTGAAATTTAATTGGCAAGTGAAAAGATTGGACTCTTGATTGACACAAGGAAAAGTCCCGGTGGCTTCAAAAGCTGCATGGAAAACAATGCAAGGCCTGGGGTGGCGATGCATGTCCCCTAGGCTTAAAAGGATGATGATTGCTGTTGCCGATAGGGGTCCTCGGTGGGGTTTTTATCTTGGAAATTGTTGGGGCTTAATTAAGTTCAAAGTGGAGTCTAAAATCCAATTAAGAGACATGCTTTGAAACTTGAAAAGTGGTTAGGCCTAATTATGGCCTGATTATCTTTTTGAGTGTAAACATTTGAATTTTTGAAAAATTATTAGGCTAAATAAGCCTGATTACTTTTCAAATCTAGTGATAAGGACTCGTTTGGTTCGCCAAAAACTATACTCTGTCCTAAATTTACAAGCCAAGATCTTGAACAAGATCAAGGCATGGGGGGGGCATTGTTTACACCCGTTTTTGGCACCCAGTCCTGGGCAAGTGTTGGAAGGCCATTTAATTATTTTTAATTAAATTGGACCAAAAAATAGAGATGTATTGGAACAAAATTATTGGGCCAAACCCATGTTGACTGGGCCTAATTAATTTTAGTTTGATTTGGGCTTGAGTTTGAAAGCTTTAGGCCTATGTGCAAAAAAAATTTGGATTGGCCCGTGACTTATTTAAATTTGGCAAATATTTTGTGGGCTAATCATGTTAATAGGCCATTTAGATTAATTAAATGGCCCGCTACCCAAGTGGTCCATGAAAAGTGGAGGGAAAGAAAGATGTTGTTGTCTGGCGAAAAGCCATTTGACTTGGTCAAATGGCTGGAGGTTTTTGCTACCCACGAAAGAAGGAGGAAAAATAGGCCCATTATCCCATCAATTGCCCATGATTAAATAAACACATGGGTAATTGTTATTTACCACTAATAACTACCCATGACCCCACTAAATATGTTAGTGGGTAGTTACTCGGGACACGTGGCAACATTTGAGGCCTACTCGAAACACATGTCAGCTCGTGGTGAAGGCAGGAAACTTGGCCCAGATCTGGACCAGTGTACTATTTGCCCATGATCTTTCGTAACTTCCAATAACTATCCATTATCCCATGATCTCATGAAGGGGAGGTTACAAAGGACACATGGCGCCACGAAAAGAGGACAACAAGATCCTTGCATGCAGAAAATTCGAAGACTCTTGGCCTATAAATACTAGAAGACAAGAAGAAAAATGGGTACACACACCAATCAAGCTCAACGCTTAAAAAACCAAAGCCTTCCCAGCGAAGCAATTATCTCATTTTTCTCATCGTCCCTCAATTACTTCTCCAAGTAGTTTGAGTTTTCTATCCCTCTTGTACCCCAACTTTATTATTACGACATAATAAAGTTATTCATATCTCTCTTGTATCCCCGACCTTATTATTATGATATAATAAAGTCATTCTACGTTGCGACTTCTTTTCCTACACGGTTAGGAAATTATTAAGTCCTCACTCGTAGAGGCAAAACCACGAACCAACACTGCAATCCAGCCCTTAGGTTTGCAGCACTATCGCCTTCACAGTTAAGAAGTCAGAAAAGGGACGCTCAACCCTTTACGTTAGACGCGACAAGTCTTGGCACGCTCGCTCAGTCTTTGAGCCATTTCGGAGCTGAACAATTAGCCAACTTCTCCCAGAAGATGTCAAGAAAAGGTTCATCCAGCTCTTAAGTGAGTTCAAGTCCTGTTTCGCCTGGACTTACGATGGACTTTTAGGTCTGTCCAGAGATCTAGTGGAGCACAAGTTGCCTATTCAACCAGAATTCAGACCTTTCAAGCAACCGCCAAGGAGGATATCCAATGAGGTCTATCTACAAGTCAAAGATGAGATCGAACGACTCTTCAACGCTAGGTTCATACGCACAGCCAGGTATGTTACTTGGCTTTGAATTTGGCATCTCCAAAGGACGAGTACCCAATGCTAGTTGTAGATCAGTTAGTGGATGGGGCTTCTGGTCACAAGGTCGTGTCCTTCATGGATGGACACTCTGGTTCCAATCAAATCTTCATCGACGAGGCCGATACCGCTAAGACTGGTTTTAGGTGTCCCAGAGCCCTAGGAACCTTTGAGTGGGTTGTAATGCCCTTCGGCCTGAAAAATGCAGGTACTTCGTTTCAATGTGCAATGAACACCATATTTCATGATTTCATTGGCTGTTTTATGGAAATCTATATTGATGATATCGTGGTCTAGTCTCAATCCTATGATGAACACTTGGAACACTTGAGGAAGTCATTTTTGAGGATGCAACAGTTTGATTTGAAAGTAAACCCCTTAAAGTGTGCCTTCAGAGTGTCCGTAGGTAAATTCCTTGGATTTTTAGTTCACAACAGAGGGATTGAGGTTGACAAGAACAAGGCTAAAGCAATCATGGAAGCAAATCCTCCTACCACCAAGAAAGTGCTACAGAAGCTCTTGGGTTCTTTCAACTTCTTGAGAAGGTTTATCTCAAACCTAGCAGAAGGGTTCAGGTCTTCTCTCCACTCTTGAAGCTAAAAGATCGAGACATCTTTGTATGGGAGGCAAACCATCAGCAGGCCTATGATAAAATCAAAGGCTATTTAGCCCAACCTCCAGTTCTTATGCCTCCCATCAAGAACAAGTCGTTAAAGCTCTACATCTCAGCAGCTGAGGGCTTTATTGGAGGCCTTTTAGCTCAAGAAAATGCTCAAGGAAAGGAACAGGCGGTTTATTATTTAAGTAGGTTGTTGACTCCTTATGAGAGGAGATACACCCCTATTGAAAAGATCTGCCTTGCCTTGTACTTTTTAGCAATAAAGTTGAGGCACTATATGCTTCCTATTTTGGTTTACATTATGAGTAAAACAGACCTAGTCAAGTTCTTGCTTTCTCGGCCAATTATGAGGGGCCGAATTGGCAAGTGGTCTTTAGCTTTAATGGAATTCAGTTTTCAATATATCCCTAAAAAAGCCGTGAAGGGCCAAGCCTTAGCGGATTTTCTCGCTGATCATCCATGCGTGGATATCGATGATGAACCTGAACAAGGAGTGAACGCTCTCGAAATATCACTTACTCTTTAGACATTGCTTTTTGATGGATCAAGGACTCAAGAGGTCTCAGGCTGTGGAGTAATTATTATCTCTCCCCAAGGCTTGAGGACTGAATTGTCTTTTCAATTTGATTTCCCATGTACAAACAATCAAGCCGAATATGAAGCGGTTGTTATAGGCCTTGAGATTCTTAGGGATCTAGAGGCCAGAGAGGTGCAAGTTGTTGGGGATTCAAATCTTGTTATCAATCACTTGGCAGGGACATTCAAATGCTATAGTGAGGACTTAGCCCCTTATTATAAGGCAGCCATGCAATTAATCTAAGATTTTGATAATGTCACGGTCAAACACGTCTCAAGGAGTATGAACACTGAAGCCAACAGCTTGGCTCAGGCCTCCACAGGCCTGAGGTTAGCTCCAGAAACTATTCACAAGATTATCACAGTCCAAAAGAGATTGTTACCTTCTGTAAGGAGAAGAGGTCTAGGACTGGAGGTATTTACTTCTGATTTCATGGGATATGAGTCAGACGATGAGCCCGAGAATGATTGGCGCACACCTATTATTTCTTTCCTCAAAAGGCCCCATCATAGAGCCTCTAGGAAGGTAAGGAGAAGGGCTATGAGTTATGTCCTCGTAGGTGATGAATTATACAAGAAAAGCTTTGAGGACGACTTACTTTTAAGGTGTTTAGGGCACCCCGAGGCCATGAGGGTCATGAGTGAAGTCCATGAAGGAATCTGTGGAGATCATCAATCAGGGATAAAGATGAGATGGCTAATCAGAAGGTATGGCTACTATTGGCCAACCATCTTGGAGGATTGTATTCGTTTTTCAAAAGGATGTCAACCTTGTCAAGCCCATGGCCCAATCCAGCGTGTTCCTGTAGCCGATTATCATGCTGTGGTCAAACCTTGGCCATTTAGAGGTTGGGCCCTTGACGTAATTGGAAAAATTTATCCGCTCTCTTCTAGAAATCATACTTACATCTTGGTAGCCACGGACTATTTTACTAAATGGGCAGAAGCGGTGCCATTAAAGTCTGTGGATCAGCAAGAAGTAATCAAGGTGATCAAGGAGAGAATTATCCATAGATTTGGTCTGCCTGAACACTTGGTTGTAGATAGGGGTACAATATTCATGGGGGAACAAGTGGTCAATTTTACTGCCCAGCAAAACGTCATTATGTCCAACTCTACTCCTTATTATGCACAAGGGAATGGCTAGGCCAAGTCCACCAATAGGACTTTAGTCAATATTATAGAGAAAATGGTGGAAAACAATCCAAGGGCTTGGCACGAGTTACTTTCTGAGGCCTTATGGGCCTACAGAACTTCAAAGAAGGAAGCTATCAATATAACCACTTATATGTTGGTATATGGACATGATCCAGTCCTACCAATGGAAGTGGCGGTGAAATCAGCAAGGATAGCATATCAACATGGCCTCACTCCTGCAGATTATACGCAGGCTATGTTAGTAGAACTTGAAGACTTGGATGAAGTTAGGCTCCCAGCCCTTGACCACATGTTGGTTTAGAAAAGAAGAGTTGCTAGATCTTATGACAAACGTGTAAGGAGGAAGAGCTTTTCTGAAGGGAACTTGGTTTGGAGAGTTGTCTTTCCCCTAGGAGAAAAGAATCCAAGATATGGCAAGTTGTCTCCAACCTAGGAATGACCTTACCAGATTGCTCAAGTCCTTAGAGGTAACGTCTATCTTTTAGTGGACTTGGATGGTGGCTTACATAAGCATTTGACAAATGGAAAATATCTCAAGCATCATTATCCTACTATGTGGGAAATGAGGGATTTTGGGGAAAACCTACCAAGGAAGCCATAGAAGATTGGATAAAAAAGGACTGAACTGAGGCCATGCTATTCATTCATACATAAAGGCCTTGAGTTCAGGTCACCATCAACAAAGTTCTTAGGCTAAGATAGAGCCTAACAACGTTTTGAAGAAGTGATGATGATGACTCATTTGGTTTGCCAAAAACTGTACTCTGTTTTAACTAACAGCCCTAGATCTTGAACAAGATCAAGGCCTGGTGGGCATTGTTTACACCCATTTTTGGCACCCAATCCTGAGCTAGCGCTGGAAGGCCATTTAATTATCTTTTAATTAAATTGGTCCAAAAAATAGAGATGTATTAGGTTAAAATTAATGGGCCAAGACAATATTTACTGGGCCCGATTAATTTTAATTTAATTCGGCCACGGGCTTATTGTTTTTGGGCCTATTTGCAAGAAAGAATTAATTGGCCCATGACCCATGGAAGTTAAGTAAGTGTTTTTGTGGGTTAAACACATAACAGGCCATTTAATTTAATTAAAATGGCTCATTACCCGTGAATCCCATGAAAAGTGGAAAGTGGGTAAGTATTTATTATCTTGCAAAGAGCCATTTGACCAGGTCAAATAGCTAATGGCTTATGTCATCCCATGAAAAGAGGAAATGGATGAGGCCCATGATCTTCCTTTAACTTCCTGTAACTTCCCATGGTAAAAGAAAACATGTGGATTTTCTTTTAAACCTCCAATAACTACCCAAGATCCCACTAAATATGTTAATGGGTAGTTATTTTGGACACTTGGCAACATGTGGAGCCAACTCGGGACACATGTCAGCTCATGGTGAAGGCGGGAAACTTGGCTCAGATCTAGACCAGTGCAGTATTTTGCCCATGATCTTTTATAACTTCCAATAACTACCCATTATCCCATGATCTCATGAATTTGAAATATAAGGGACACAAGGCGCCACGAGAAAAGGACAACAAGCCCCTTGCATGCAGAAAATCGAAGACCCTTGGCCTATAAATACTAGAAGTCAAAAAGAAAAAAGGGTTCCCACACCAATCAAGCTCAACGATTAAAAAACAAAAGTCTTCCCAGCGAAGCAACTATCTCACTTTTCTCACCTTCACTCAATTACTTCTTCAAGTAGTTTGGGTTTCTATCTCTCATATACCCCAACTTTATTATTATGACATAATAAAGTTATTCATATCTCTCTTGCACCCCCAACTTTATTATTACGATATAATAAAGTTATTCTTATGTTGTTACTTTTTTTCCTACACGGTTAGAAAATTATTAAGTCCTCACTCGTAGAGGCAAAACCATGAACCAACATTGCAATCCAGCCCTTAGGTTTGTAGCAATTTTGCCCTCACAGTTAAGAAGTCAGAAAAGGGGCACTCAGTCCTTTACATTGGACGCAACAAGTCCTGGCACGCCCGCTTAGTCTTTAAGTTACTTCGGAGCCAAAACAGACGGTGGACAATCGATCAGGATGATACGAACCATCATTGATTTGGAAATTGGATCATCATAGAGTATGATTTGAACCATCGTTGAATTGGACGGTGGATCATCAATGAGGACGACTCAGACCATTGTTGAGTCGGAAGGTGGATCATTATGAAGGATATGATTCGGACCATCGTTGAATTGGATGGTGGATTATTATTGAGGATGATTCAGACCATCGTTGAATGGGTCAGTAGATCATCATCGAGGTTGATTCGAACAATTGTTGAGTTGGGACAGTGGATCATCATTGATGATGATTCAGACCATCGTTGATTTGGACAGTGGATCATCATGAAGGATGATTCAGACCATCGTTGAATGGGAGGGTGGATCATCATTGAGGATGATTCAGACAATCGTTGAATGGGACAGTTGATCATCAATGAGAATGATTTAGACCATCGTTGATTTGCACAGTGGATCATTATTGGGAATGATTCGAACCATCGTAGAATTGGATGGTGGATCATCATTAAGGATGATTCGGACCATCTTGGAAGCAGGACGGTGGATCATCGTTGAGGATGACTCGAACCATCGTTGAATTGGATGGTGGATCATCATTAAGGATGAATCGGACCATCGTTGAGTCGGGACGGTGCATAAATATTAAGGATAATTCAGACCATCTTTGATTTTGACGGTGAATCATCATTGAGGATATGATTCAGACCATCCTTGAACGGGATGGTGGATCATCATTGAGGATGATTCGGACCATCATTGAGTTGGGACAGTGGACTGTCATTGAGGATGATTCGGACTATCGTTGAGTCGGAACAGTGGATCATCATTGATGATGATTCGAACCATCGCTTAGTCAGGATGGTGTATCATCATGGAGGATGAATTGGACCATCATCGATTTGGACGGTGGATCATCATTGAGGATGATTCGGACCATCGTTGACTCAGGAGGATGGATCATCCTTTTAGATGATACAAACCATCGTAGATTTGGATGGTGGATCATCACGGAGGATGATTCGAACCATCGTTGGATTGGACAGTGGATCGTCATTAAGGATGATTTGGACCATCATTAAATCGGGATGGTGGATCATCATTGAGGATTATTCGGACCATCAAGGATTTGGATGGTAGATCATCATTCAAGATGATTCGGACCATCATTGATTTGGATGGTGGATCATCATGAAAGATGATTTGGTCCACCATGGAATTGGACAGTGAATCATCATTGATGATGATTCAGACCGTCATTGAATTGGACGGTAGATCATAACTGAGGATGATTTGGACCGTCGTTAAATTAGACAGTGGATTATCATTGAGGATGATTTTAATCATTGTTCAATTGGATGGTGGATCATCATTGAGGATGATTTAGACCGTCGTTGAGTCGGGATGGTGGATCATCATAATTGATGACGATCCAGACCATCGTTGAGTCAGAATGATGCATCATCATCATTGAGGTTGATCCGGACCATCGTTGAGTCAAAACGGTGCATCTTCATTGAGAATGATTCGGATCATTGATTTGGATGGTAGTTAATCATGAACGATGATTCGGACCATCGTTCATTAGGACGGTGGATCATCATTGAGAACGATTTGGACCATCGTTGAATTGGATGGTGGATCATCATTAAGGATGATTCAGACCATCGTTGAATGGGATGGTGCATCATCAACGAGGACGATTAGGACCGTCGTTGAGTCGAGACGGTGGATCATCATTGATAATAATTTGGACCATCGTTGATTTTGACGGTGGATCATAATGAAGGATGATTCAGACCATCGCTGAGTCGGGACGATGGATCATCAATGAGGATGATTCGGGTCATCATTGATTTGGAAAATGGGTCATCAATGAGGATGATTCGGGTCATCGTTGATTTGGACAATGGGTCATCATTGAGGATGATACAGACCATCGTTGAAACGGACGGTGGATCATCGTTGAGGATGATTTCGATCATCGTTGAATCGGGACGGCAGATCGTCAATGAGGATAATTCAGACCATCGTTGAATGGGAAGGTTGAGTCGGGACGGCGGATCGTCAATGAGGATAATTCGGACCATCGTTGAATGGGAAGGTGGATCCACATTGAGGATTATTCGGACCATCGTTAAATTGGACAGTGGATCATTATTGAGGATGATTCAGATCATCGTTGAATTGAACGGTGGATCATCATCGAGAATGATTCAGACCATCGTTGAATTGGACGGTGGATAATCAATGAGAATCAATTAAACCATCGATGAATTGGAAGGTGGATCTTTATTGAGGATGATTCGGACCATCATTGAGTCGGGACAGTGGATCATCTTTGGGGATGATTCAGACCATCGTTGAATTGGATTGTGGATCATCATTAAGGATGATTCGGACCATCATTGAATGGGACGGTGCATCATCAACGAGGACGATTAGGACCGTCGTTGAGTCGAGATGGTGGATCATCATTGATAAAAATTTGGACCATCGTTGATTTTGACGGTTGATCATAATGAAGGATGATTCGGACCATCGCTTAGTCGGGACGATGGATCATCAATGAGGATGGTTCGGGTCATCATTGATTTGGACAATGGTTCATCAATGAGGATGATTCAGGTCATCATTGAGGATGATACAGACCATCGTTGAAACGGACGGTGGATCATCATTGAGGATGATTTCGATCATCGTTGAGTCGGGACGACAGATCGTCAATGAGGATAATTCAGACCATCGTTGAATGGGAAGGTTGAGTCGGGACGGCAGATCGTCAATGAGGATATGATTCGAACCATCGTTGAATGGGAAGGTGGATCCACATTAAGGATTATTCGGACCATCGTTAAATTGGACAGTGGATCATTGTTGGGGATGATTTAGATCATTGTTGAATTGGACGGTGGATCATCATTGAGAATGATTCAGACCATCGTTGAATTGGATGGTGGATAATCATTGAGAATGAATTAAACCATCGTTGAATTGGAAGGTGGATCATCATTGAGGATGATTCGGGCCCTCATTGAGTCGGGACAGTGGATCATCTTTGGGGATGATTCGGACCATCGTTGAATTGGATGGTGGATCATCATTAAGGATGATTCGGACCATCGTTGAATGGGACGGTGCATCAGCAACCAGGACGATTAGGACCATCGTTGAGTTGAGATGGTGGATCATCATTGATAATAATTCGGAACAGCGTTGATTTTGACGGTGGATCATAATGAAGGATGATTCGGACCATCGCTGAGTCGCGACGATGGATCACCAATGAGGATGATTCGGGTCATCGTTGATTAGGACAATGGGTCATCAATGAGGATGATTTGGGTCATCGTTGATTTGGACAATGGGTCATCATTGTGGATGATACAGACCATCGTTGAAATGGACGGTGGATCATCGTTGAGGATGATTTGGATCATCGTTGAGTCGGGACTACGGATTGTCAATGAGGATGATTCGGACCATCGTTGAATGGGAAGGTTGAGTCGGGACGACGGATCGTCAATGAGGATGATTCGGACCATCGTTGAATGGGAAGGTGGATCCACATTGAGGATTATTCGGACCATCGTTAAATTGGACAGTGGATCATTATTGAGGATGATTCAGATCATCGTTGGATTGGACGGTGGATCATCATTCAGAATGATTCAGACCATCGTTGAATTGGACGGTGGATAATCATTGAGAATGAATTAAACCATCGTTGAATTGGAAGGTGGATCATCATTGAGGAGGATTCGGGCCATCATTGAGTCGGGACAGTGGATCATCTTTGGGGATGATTCGGACCATCGTTGAATTGGTTGGTGGATCATCATTAAGGATGATTCGGACCATCGTTGAATGGGACGGTGCATCATCAACGAGGACGATTAGGACCATCGTTAAGTTAAGATGGTGGATCATCATTGATAATAATTCGGACCATCGTTTATTTTGACGGTGGATCATAATGAAGGATGATTCGGACCATCGCTAAGTCGGGATGATGGATCATCAATGAGGATGATTCGGGTCATCATTGATTTGGACAATGGGTCATCAATGAGGATGATTCAGGTCATCAGTGATTTGGACAATGGGTCATCATTGAGGATGATACAGACCATCGTTGAGATGGACGGTGGATCATCGTTGAGGATGATTTGGATCATCGTTGAGTCGGGACGACGGATCGTCAATGAGGATGATTCGGACCATCGTTGAATGGGAAGGTTGAGTCGGGACGGCGGATCGTTAATGAGGATGATTCGGACCATCGTTGAATGGGAATGTGGATCCACATTGAGGATTATTCGGACCATCATTAAATTGGATAGTGGATCATTATTGAGGATGATTCAGATCATCGTTGAATTGGACGGTGGATCATCATTGAGAATGATTCTGACCATCGTTGAATTGGACGGTGGATAATCATTGAGAATGAATTAAACCATCGTTGAATTGCAAGGTGGATCATCATTGAGGATGATTTTGACCATCATTGAGACGGGACAGTGGATAATCTTTGGGGATGATTCGGACCATCGTTGAATTGGATAGTGGATCATCATTAAGGATGATTCGGACCATCATTGAATGGGACGGTGCATCATCAACGAGGACGATTAGGACCATTGTTGAGCCGAGATGGTGGATCATCATTGATAATAATTCAGACCATCGTTGATTTTGACGATGGATCATAATGAAGGATGATTCGGACTGTCGCTGAGTCGAGACGATGGATCATCAATGAGGATGATTCGGGTCATCGTTGATTTGGACAATGGGTCATCAATGAGGATGATTCGGGTCATCGTTGATTTTGACAATGGGTCATCATTGAGGATGATACAGACCATCGTTGAAACGGACGGTGGATCATCGTTGAGGATGATTTGGATCATCGTTGAGTCGGGACGGCGGATCATCAATGACGATGATTCGGACCATCGTTGAATGGGAAGGTGGATCCACATTGAGGATTATTTGGACCATCGTTAAATTGGACAGTGGATCATTATTGAGGATGATTCAGATCATCGTTGAATTGGGTGGTGGATCATCATTCAGAATGATTCAGACCGTCGTTGAATTGGACGGTGGATAATCATTGAGAATCAATTAAACCATCGTTCAATTGTAAGGTGGATCATCCTTGAGGATGATTCGGACCATCATTGAGTCGGGACAGTGGATCATCTTTGGGGATGATTCGGACCATCGTTGATGTGGACGGTGGATCATCACTGAGAATTATTCGGACCATCATTGAATTGGACGGTGGATCATCATTGAGCATTATTCGGACCATCGTTGAGTCTGGACGGTAGATCGTCTTTGAGGATGACTAGAACCATCATTCAATGGATGGTGGAACATCATTGAGGTTTATTCGAACTGTCATTGAGTCGACACAATGAATCAACAATGAGAATGATTCGGACCATCGTTGATTTGGACGGTGGATTACTGTTGAAGATGATTCGGACCATCATTGAGTCGAGACGGTGGATCATCAATGAGGATGATTCAGGCCATCATTGATTTGGATGGTGGATTATCGTGGAAGATGAGTCGGACCATCGTTGAGTCAGGATGGTGGATCATCATTAAGGATGATACAAACCATCGTTAATTTGACGGTGGATCATCATTGAGGATGAGTCGGACCATCGTTGAGCTAGACATTAGATCATCACTGAGGATGATTCGGACGATCGTAAAGTCGAAATGGTGGATCATCGTAGATTTGGATGGTGGATAATCTAGAAGGATGATTCAGACCATCGCTGATTTGGCTGGTAGAACCTCATTCAGAATCATTCGGACAATCGTTGAATTGGATGGTGAATCATCATTGAGGATTATTCGGACCGTTGTTAACTCAGGCGGTTGGATCATCCTTATGGATAATACGAACCATCGTTGATTTGGATGGTGGATCATCACGGAGGATGATTCGGACCACCGTTCATGTGGACGGTGGATCATCACTGAGAATTATTCGGACCATCATTGAATTGGACGGTGGATCATCATTGTGCATTATTCCGACCATCGTTGAGTTAGGAAGGTAGATCGTCTTTGAGGATGACTAGAACCATCATTCAATGGACGGTGGAACATCATTGAGGTTTATTCGAACTGTCATTGAGTCGACACAAGGAATCAACAACGAGAATGATTCGGACCATCGTTGATTTGGACGGTGGATTACTATTGAACATGATTCGGACCATCGTTGAGTCAAGACGGTGGATCATCAATGAGGATGTTTCAGACCATCATTGATTTGGATGGTGGATTATTGTGCAAGATGAGTCGGAACATCGTTGAGTCGGGATGGTGGATCATCATTAAGGATGATACAAACTATTGTTAATTTAGATGGTGGATCATCATTGAGGATGATTCAGACCATTGTTGAGCTGGACGTTAGATCATCACTGAGTATGATTCGGACGATCGTAAAGTGGAAATGGTGGATCATCATAGATTTGGATGGTGGATAATCTAGAAGGATGATTCAGACCATCGCTGATTTGGCTGGTAGATCATTATTCAGAATCATTCGGACAATCGTTGAATTGGATGGTGAATCATCATTGAGGATTATTCGGACCATTGTTGGCTCAGGAGGGTGGATCATCCTTATGGATGATACGAACCATCGTTGATTTGGATGGTGGATCATCACGGAGGATGATTCAGACCATCGTTGAATTGGATGGTGGATCATCATTGAGGATGATTTAGACCATCGTTGAATCGGGATAGTGGATCATCATTGAGGTTTATTCGGACCATCATGGATTTGGATGGTGGATCATTCAGGATGATTCGGACTATCATTGATTTGGATGGTGTATCATCATGAAGGATGATTTGGACCATCATGGAATTGGACGGTGAATCATCATTGAGGATGATTCGAACCATCATTGAATTGGATGGTGGATCATAACTGAGGATGATTCAGATCATTGTCAAATTGGACGGTGTATTATCATTAAGGATGATTCGGATCATCGTTGAATTAGGCGTTGGATCATCATTGAGGATGATTCAGACCGTCGTTGAGTCGGGACGGTGGATCATCATCATTGATGACGATCCGGACAATCGTTGGGTCAGAACGATGCATCATCATCATTGAGGATATGATCTGGACCATCGTTGAGTCAAAATGGTGCATCATCATTGAGAATGATTCGGATCGTTGATTCTGATGGTAGTTAATCATGAACGACGATTCGGACCATTGTTCATTAGGACGGTGGATCATCATTGAGAATGATTTGGACCATCGTTGAATTGGACGGTGGATCATCATTAAGGATGATTCGGACCATCATTGAATGGGATGGTGGATCATCAATGAGGACGATTGGGACCATCGTTGAGTCGAGAGGGTGGATCATCATTGATAATAATTTGGACCATCGTTGATTTTGATGGCGGATCATAATGAAGGATGATTCAGACCATCGCTGATTTGGCTGGTAGAACCTCATTCAGAATCATTCGGACAATCGTTGAATTGGATGGTGAATCATCATTGAGGATTATTCGGACCGTTGTTAACTCAGGCGGTTGGATCATCCTTATGGATAATACGAACCATCGTTGATTTGGATGGTGGATCATCACGGAGGATGATTCGGACCATCGTTCATGTGGACGGTGGATCATCACTGAGAATTATTCGGACCATCATTGAATTGGACGGTGGATCATCATTGTGCATTATTCCGACCATCGTTGAGTTAGGAAGGTAGATCGTCTTTGAGGATGACTAGAACCATCATTCAATGGACGGTGGAACATCATTGAGGTTTATTCGAACTGTCATTGAGTCGACACAAGGAATCAACAACAAGAATGATTCGGACCATCGTTGATTTGGACGGTGGATTACTATTGAACATGATTCGGACCATCGTTGAGTCAAGACGGTGGATCATCAATGAGGATGATTCAGACCATCATTGATTTGGATGGTGGATTATTGTGCAAGATGAGTCGGACCATCGTTGAGTCGGGATGGTGGATCATCATTAAGGATGATACAAACTATCGTTAATTTAGATGGGGGATCATCATTGAGGATGATTCAGACCATTGTTGAGCTGGACGTTAGATCATCACTGAGTATGATTCGGACGATCGTAAAGTCGAAATGGTGGATCATCATAGATTTGGATGGTGGATAATCTAGAAGGATGATTCAGACCATCGCTGATTTGGCTGGTAGATCATTATTCAGAATCATTCGGACAATCGTTGAATTGGATGGTGAATCATCATTGAGGATTATTCGGACCATTGTTGACTCAGGAGGGTGGATCATCCTTATGGATGATACGAACCATCGTTGATTTGGATGGTGGATCATCACGGAGGATGATTCAGACCATCGTTGAATTGGATGGTGGATCATCATTGAGGATGATTTAGACCATCGTTGAATCGGGATAGTGGATCATCATTGAGGTTTATTCGGACCATCATGGATTTGGATGGTGGATCATTCAGGATGATTCGGACTATCATTGATTTGGATAGTGTATCATCATGAACGATGATTTGGACCATCATGGAATTGGACGGTGAATCATCACTGAGGATGATTCGAACCATCATTGAATTGGATGGTGGATCATAACTGAGGATGATGCAGATCATTGTCAAATTGGACGGTGTATTATCATTAAGGATGATTCGGATCATCGTTGAATTAGGCGTTGGATCATCATTGAGGATGATTCAGACCGTCGTTGAGTCGGGACGGTGGATCATCATCATTGATGACGAACCGGACCATCGTTGGGTCAGAACGATGCATCATCATCATTGAGGATATGATCTGGACCATCGTTGAGTCAAAATGGTGCATCATCATTGAGAATGATTTGGATCGTTGATTCTGATGGTAGTTAATCATGAACAATGATTCGGACCATTGTTCATTAGGACGGTGGATCATCATTGAGAATGATTTGGACCATCGTTGAATTGGACGGTGGATCATCATTAAGGATGATTCGGACCATCATTGAATGGGATGGTGGATCCTCAATGAGGACGATTGGGACCATCGTTGAGTCGAGATGGTGGATCATCATTGATAATAATTTGGACCATCGTTGATTTTGATGGCGGATCATAATGAAGGATGATTCAGACCATCGCTGATTTGGCTGGTAGAACCTCATTCAGAATCATTCGGACAATCGTTGAATTGGATGGTGAATCATCATTGAGGATTATTCGGACCGTTGTTAACTCAGGCGGTTGGATCATCCTTATGGATAATACGAACCATCGTTGATTTGGATGGTGGATCATCACGGAGGATGATTCGGACCATCGTTCATGTGGACGGTGGATCATCACTGAGAATTATTCGGACCATCATTGAATTGGACGGTGGATCATCATTGTGCATTATTCCGACCATCGTTGAGTTAGGAAGGTAGATCGTCTTTAAGGATGACTAGAACCATCATTCAATGGACGGTGGAACATCATTGAGGTTTATTCGAACTGTCATTGAGTCGACACAAGGAATCAACAACGAGAATGATTCGGACCATCGTTGATTTGGACGGTGGATTACTATTGAACATGATTCGGACCATCGTTGAGTCAAGACGGTGGATCATCAATGAGGATGATTCAGACCATCATTGATTTGGATGGTGGATTATTGTGCAAGATGAGTCGGACCATCGTTGAGTCGGGATGGTGGATCATCATTAAGGATGATACAAACTATCGTTAATTTAGATGGTGGATCATCATTGAGGATGATTCAGACCATTGTTGAGCTGGACGTTAGATCATCACTGAGTATGATTCGGACGATCGTAAAGTCGAAATGGTGGATCATCATAGATTTGGATGGTGGATAATCTAGAAGGATGATTCAGACCATCGCTGATTTGGCTGGTAGATCATTATTCAGAATCATTCGGACAATCGTTGAATTGGATGGTGAATCATCATTGAGGATTATTCGGACCATTGTTGGCTCAGGAGGGTGGATCATCCTTATGGATGATACGAACCATCGTTGATTTGGATGGTGGATCATCACGGAGGATGATTCAGACCATCGTTAAATTGGATGGTGGATCATCATTGAGGATGATTTAGACCATCGTTGAATCGGGATAGTGGATCATCATTGAGGTTTATTCGGACCATCATGGATTTGGATGGTGGATCATTCAGGATGATTCGGACTATCATTGATTTGGATGGTGTATCATCATGAAGGATGATTTGGACCATCATGGAATTGGACGGTGAATCATCATTGAGGATGATTCGAACCATCATTGAATTGGATGGTGGATCATAACTGAGGATGATTCAGATCATTGTCAAATTGGACGGTGTATTATCATTAAGGATGATTCGGATCATCGTTGAATTAGGCGTTGGATCATCATTGAGGATGATTCAGACCGTCGTTGAGTCGGGACGGTGGATCGTCATCATTGATGACGATCCGGACCATCGTTGGGTCAGAACGATGCATCATCATCATTGAGGATATGATCTGGACCATCGTTGAGTCAAAATGGTGCATCATCATTGAGAATGATTCGGATCGTTGATTCTGATGGTAGTTAATCATGAACGACGATTCGGACCATTGTTCATTAGGACGGTGGATCATCATTGAGAATGATTTGGACCATCGTTGAATTGGACGGTGGATCATCATTAAGGATGATTCGGACCATCATTGAATGGGATGGTGGATCATCAATGAGGACGATTGGGACCATCGTTGAGTCGAGATGGTGGATCATCATTGATAATAATTTGGACCATCGTTGATTTTGATGGCGGATCATAATGAAGGATGATTCAGACCATCGCTGATTTGGCTGGTAGAACCTCATTCAGAATCATTCGGACAATCGTTGAATTGGATGGTGAATCATCATTGAGGATTATTCGGACCGTTGTTAACTCAGGCGGTTGGATCATCCTTATGGATAATACGAACCATCGTTGATTTGGATGGTGGATCATCACGGAGGATGATTCGGACCACCGTTCATGTGGACGGTGGATCATCACTGAGAATTATTCGGACCATCATTGAATTGGACGGTGGATCATCATTGTGCATTATTCCGACCATCGTTGAGTTAGGAAGGTAGATCGTCTTTGAGGATGACTAGAACCATCATTCAATGGACGGTGGAACATCATTGAGGTTTATTCGAACTGTCATTGAGTCGACACAAGGAATCAACAACGAGAATGATTCGGACCATCGTTGATTTGGACGGTGGATTACTATTGAACATGATTCGGACCATCGTTGAGTCAAGACGGTGGATCATCAATGAGGATGATTCAGACCATCATTGATTTGGATGGTGGATTATTGTGCAAGATGAGTCGGACCATCGTTGAGTCGGGATGGTGGATCATCATTGAGGATGATACAAACTATCGTTAATTTAGATGGTGGATCATCATTGAGGATGATTCGGACCATTGTTGAGCTGGACGTTAGATCATCACTGAGTATGATTCGGACGATCGTAAAGTCGAAATGGTGGATCATCATAGATTTGGATGGTGGATAATCTAGAAGGATGATTCAGACCATCGCTGATTTGGCTGGTAGATCATTATTCAGAATCATTCGGACAATCGTTGAATTGGATGGTGAATCATCATTGAGGATTATTCGGACCATTGTTGACTCAGGAGGGTGGATCATCCTTATGGATGATACGAACCATCGTTGATTTGGATGGTGGATCATCACGGAGGATGATTCAGACCATCGTTGAATTGGATGGTGGATCATCATTGAGGATGATTTAGACCATCGTTGAATCGGGATAGTGGATCATCATTGAGGTTTATTCGGACCATCATGGATTTGGATGGTGGATCATTTAGGATGATTCGGACTATCATTGATTTGGATGGTGTATCATCATGAAGGATGATTTGGACCATCATGGAATTGGACGGTGAATCATCATTGAGGATGATTCGAACCATCATTGAATTGGATGGTGGATCATAACTGAGGATGATTCAGATCATTGTCAAATTGGACGGTGTATTATCATTAAGGATGATTCGGATCATCGTTGAATTAGGCATTGGATCATCATTGAGAATGATTCAGACCGTCGTTGAGTCGGGACGGTGGATCATCATCATTGATGACGATCCGGACCATCGTTGGGTCAGAACGATGCATCATCATCATTGAGGATATGATCTGGACCATTGTTGAGTCAAAATGGTGCATCATCATTGAGAATGATTCGGATCGTTGATTCTGATGGTAGTTAATCATGAACGATGATTCGGACCATTGTTCATTAGGACGGTGGATCATCATTGAGAATGATTTGGACCATCGTTGAATTGGACGGTGGATCATCATTAAGGATGATTCGGACCATCATTGAATGGGATGGTGGATCATCAATGAGGACGATTGGGACCATCGTTGAGTCGAGATGGTGGATCATCATTGATAATAATTTGGACCATCGTTGATTTTGATGGTGGATCATAATGAAGGATGATTCGGACCATCGTTGAGTCGGGACGGTGGATCATCGTTGATGATCATTTGGGTCATTATTGATTTGGACAATGGGTCGTCATTGAGGATGATACGAACCATCGTTGAATTGTACAGTTGACCATCATTGAGGACTATTTTGACCATCGTTGAGTCGGGACGGCGGATCGTCGTTGAGGATGATTCGGACCATCGTTGAATGGGAAGGTGGATCCACATTGAGGATGATTCAGACCATCGTTAAATTGGACAGTGGATCATTATTGAGGATGATTCGGATCATCGTTGAATTGGACGGTGGATAATCATTGAAAATGATTCAGACCATCGTTGAATTGGACTGTGGCTAATCATTTAGAATGAATTAAACCATCGTTGAATTGGAAGGTGGATCATCATTGAGGATGATTCGGACCATCATTGAGTCGGGACAGTGGATCATCATTGGGGATGATTTGGACCATCGTTGATGTGGACGGTGGATCATCACTGAGAATTATTCGGACCATTATTGAATTGGATTGTGGATCATCATTGAGAATGATTCAGACAATCGTTAAGTTAGGATGGTGGATCGTCCATGAGGATGACTAGAACCATTAGTTAATGGACGGTGGAACATCATTGAGGTTTATACAAACTGTCGTTGAGTCGACACAAGGAATCAACAATAAGGATGATTCGGACCATCGTTGATTTGGACGGTGGATTACTGTTGAAGATTATTCGAACCATCGTTGAGTCGAGACGGTGGATCATCAATGAGGATGATTCAGACCTTTGTTGATTTGGATGGTGGATTATTGTTGAAGATGATTCAGACCTTTGTTGATTTGGATGGTGGATTATCATTTAGGATGATACAAACCATCGTTAATTTAGACGGTGGATCATCATTGAGCATGATTTGGACCATCACTGAGCTAGACGGTAGATCATCATTGAGGATGGTTCGAACCATTGTAAAGTCGGGATGGTGGATCATCATTGATTTTGATGGTGGATAATCTAGAAGGATAATTCAGAGCATCGCTGATTTTGCTGGTAGATCATCATTCAGAAACATTCGGACAATCGTTGAATTGGATGGTGGATCATCATCAAGGATGATTTGGACCATCGTTGAGTCGGGACGGCGGATCGTCAATGAGAATGATTTGGACCATCGTTGAATGGGAAGGTTGAGTCGGGATGGCGGATCGTCAATGAGGATGATTCGGTCCATCATTGAATGGGAAGGTGGATCCACATTGAGGATGATTCGGACCATCTTTAAATTGGACAGTGGATCATTTTTTAGGATGATTCAAATCATCGTTGAATTGGACGGTGGATCATCATTGAGAATGATTCAGTCCATCGTTGAATTGGACGGTGGATAATCAATGAGAATCAATTAAACCATCGTTGAATTGGAAGGTGGATCATCATGGAGGATTATTCGGGCCATCATTGAGTCGGGACAGTGGATCATCTTTGGGGATGATTCAGACCATCGTTGATGTGGACAGTGGATCATCACTGAGAATTATTCGGACCATCATTGAATTGGATGGTGGATCATCATTGAGCATTATTCCGACCATCGTTGAGTTAGGAGGGTAGATCGTCTTTGAGGATGACTAGAACCATCATTCAATGGACAGGGGAACATCATTGAGGTTTTATCGAACTGTCATTGAGTCGACACAAGGAATCAACAACGAGAATGATTCGGACCATCGTTGATTTGGACGGTGGATTACTATTGAAGATGATTCGGACCATCGTTGAGTCGAGACGGTGGATCATCAATGAGGATGATTTAGACCGTCATTGAATTGGATGGTGGATTATTGTTGAAGATGAGTCGGACCATCGTTGAGTCGGGATGGTGGATCATCATTAAGGATGATACAAACCATCATTAGTTTAGATGGTGGATCATCATTGAGGATGATTCGGACCATCGTTGAGCAAGACGTTAGATCATCACTGAGGATGATTCGGACGAACGTAAAGTCGAAATGGTGGATCATCATAGATTTGGATGGTGGATAATCTAGAAGGATGATTCAGACCGTCGTTGATTTGGCTGGTAGATCATCATTCAGAATCATTCGGACAATCGTTGAATTGGATGGTGAATCATCGTTGAGGATTATTCGGACCATTGTTGACTCAGGAGGGTGGATCATCCTTATGGATGATACGAACCATCATTGATTTGGATGGTGGATCATCACGGAGGATGATTCGGACCATCGCTGAATTGGATGGTGGATCATCATTTAGGATGATTTAGACCATCGTTGAATCGGGATAGTGGATCATCATTGAGGATTATTCGGACCATCATGGATTTGGATTGTGGATCATCATTCAGGATGATTCGGACCATCATTGATTTGGATGGTGTATCATCATGATGGATGATTTGGACCATCATGGAATTGGATGGTGAATCATCATTGAGGATGATTCGAACCATCATTAAATTGGATGGTGGATCATAACTGAGGATGATTCAGATCATCGTTAAATTGGACAGTGTGTTATCATTAAGGATGATTCAGATCATCGTTGAATTAGGCGTTGGATCGTCATTGAGGATGATTCAGACCGTCGTTGAGTCGGGATGGTGGATCATCATCATTGATGACAATCTGGACCATCGTTGGGTCTGAACAATGCATCATCATCATTGAGGATATGATCTGGACCATCGTTGAGTAAGAACGGTGCATCATCATTGAGAATGATTCGGATCATTGATTTGGATGGTAGTTAATCATGAACGATGATTGGGACCATCGTTCATTAGGACGGTGGATCATCATTGAGAATGATTTAGACCATCATTGAATTGGACGGTGGATCATTGTTAAGGATGATTCGGACCATCGTTGAATGGGCTGGTGGATCATCAATGAGGACGATTAGGACCATCGTTGAGTCGAGATGGTGGATCATCATTGATAATAATTCGGACAATCGTTGATTTTGATGGTGGATCATAATGAAGGATGATTCGGACCATCGTTGAGTCGGGACGGTGGATCATCGTTGAGGATGATTTGGGTCCTCATTGATTTGGACAATGGGTCGTCATTGAGGATGATACGGACCATCGTTGAATTGGACGGTGGATCATCATTGAGGATGATTTGGACCATCGTTGAGTCGGGACGGCGGATCGTCGTTGAGGATGATTCGGACCATCGTTGAATGGGAAGGTGGATCCACATTGAGGATGATTCGGACCATCGTTAAATTGGACAGTGGATCATTATTGAGGATGATTCGGATCATCGTTTCATTGGACGGTGGATCATCATTGAGTATGATTTAGACCATCGTTGAATTGGACTGTGGATAATCATTGAGAATGAATTAAACCATCGTTGAATTGGAAGGTGGATCATCATTGAGGATGATTCAGACAATCATTGAGTCGGGACAGTGGATCATCATTGGGGATGATTCGGACCATCGTTGATGTGGACGGTGGATCATCACTGAGAATGATTTGGACCGTTATTGAATTGGACGATGGATCATCATTGAGAATGATTCGGACCATCGTTAAGTTAGGATGGTGGATCGTCCATGAGGATGACTAGAACCATCAGTCAATGGACGATGGAACAGCATTGAGGTTTATTCGAACTGTCATTGAGTCGAAACAAGGAATCAACAATGGGGATGATTCGGACCATCGTTGATTTGGACGGTGGATTACTGTTGAAGATGGTTCGGACCATCGTTGAGTCAAGACGGTGGATCATCAATGAGGATGATTCAGACCTTTGTTGATTTGGATGGTGGATTATTGTTGAAGATGATTCGGAACATCGTTGAGTCGGGATGGTGGATTATCATTAAGGATGATACAAACCAACGTTAATTTAGACGGTGGATCATCATTGAGAATGATTCGGACCATCGTTGAGCTGGACGGTAGATCATCATTGAGGATGATTCGGACCATTGTAAAGTCGGGATGGTGGATCATCATAGATTTTGATGGTGGATAATCTAGAAGGATAATTCAGAGCATCGATGATTTGGCTGCTAGATCATCATTCAGAATCATTCGGACAATCGTTGAATTGGATGGTGAATCATCATTGAGGACGATTTGGACCATCGTTGCGTCGGGACGGTGGATTGTCAATGAGGATTACTCAGACCAATGTTGAATGAAACGGTGGATCAACATTGAGGATAATTAAGTGTAGACACCTCATTCCGAACTGTCCAGATAACATTTTTTTTTTCGGTCTTTTGTTTCCCCAATGATGATTATGGTCAAGAACAGTCGGATGACAATGGTGTGTTTGAGCTATGATCGTCCCGAACCTCTTTCAAACCCACTTCAAACCCTTCAAACCAGAGCCAAACAGCCCCAGCAAAACCCAACTGGCTTACGCCAGTACTATGCTGACGTACGCCAGTTAACTGCCATGTGTCAGTCATCGACCGTTGACTCAGTTATTATTGGCGCACGCCGGTGCATGCCGGTATATACATGGCGCACACCAGTCAAGCCCAGTCAAATCAACTTTATTCAGCCACATGGATGAGACTTTTGTGCCACCCTAACGTGGGCTACAGTCTCCCTGATGATTACATTCGGCAGGGACGTCCCCCCTCTCTCCTACACCCACCATCAAGCCAAGTCCCATGCATTTAATGCATGGGAGGCTCCCTCTCTTAACCCAACCAGCCAAACCAGGCCTTAACCCAACTGATCTCAGTCCCTCTCTCCTCTATAAATACTCCCCTTGCATTCATTTATAAGGGGTTAACCACATTAAAGAGTACAACCCTTCTTCTTCTCTCCTCTCTTGCTCTCTATCTCTCTTCTTCCATTGAAATAGAAAGGAGAGAAGCTCACTTCCATACACCCCACTGTTATCCAGTCACTATCCAACCTCCATCTTCAACCTTTAAGCTCAATACTACCTTCAAGCCTCAACACGAAAAGGTATACCACCTTTGTGGTTCTTTCTGTTTTCGACTCCTGAGGGGGACCAGTAAGGCCCAGGCTAGTAAGCAATACTAGTCTTGGCCTTAAACTAGTGAAATATAGCTGTCGTGTGAGATCAAACATGGCGCACGCCAGTACTGTCTTGCCGTACGCCGGTCATGGCAGTACGAGCACTACTGGTGTGGGGATCATTGAGCATCCCTTTTTTTTTTATATATATTTCTGTCATCACCTTAGCATGCTAATAACCAGTCTACTGCTTTCTGTATATTTAGAGCTGCTTAGCTGTAGTAGTTAATGCTTACTCTTTATTTGCTCAAAAGGCCTCTGGGATCCTTCTTGTCATGTTCCAGAACCCAGATGATGCAAAGCCAAGCACTGGGTAAGGAAAGTAACTAGCGTACGATCGTCTATGACTGGTGTACGGCAGTTTTTCCCCAAGATCCAGTGGCTGGCCCTTGCATCTTAGCTTAGTCTTGGCCTCTTTTATGCCCCCACACTGTTTTTGGGGTATCCTGTTGTCCTTCGTGGCTTGAAGCCATCTTATCTGTCTGTAACTGTATATATTTTGCACCATTAATTGTGTGGTTTATCCTGGGTGTGCGCTGGTCCCTTTTCAGAGCCCAGAGGATTGCAAACAAAGACTGAGAGACTAGATAAGTGGAGTACGCCAGTTGGGTTGTGGCGTGCGCACGTCTTGTCAGCATGTACTGGTTCGGCCAGTGCATGCTGGTGCGGAGCCTGCTCACATCCCTTCAGGGCAGCGTACTCCAACTTATTCAGGTTGCTCAGTGCTTGTTCTCAATTTATAATTATCATTGAAAGCAAGTCATCCATAAACATTTTATCACATAATCACAACTTGTTACAGTTTTAACCCCCATTAATTGTTCCCCCTCTCTAACTGGCTAAAAAATGATCAAATGAGAGAAAAATGCAAATGTTTTACAAAAATGCCTGAGTAGAGACTGATCTCCAGATTGGGCGAGAGGGGTGCCATAAAACCCTTTCCCTCTCGTAACCTGGCTCCCGAACCTCAGATATCGAAGGTGACGACGGACCAGTCTATGCCTTTTTCAAAATCAAACAAATGTGGCAAACATTTTTGAGTTCGGTTCCTTGGGTGCAGACCGCTAAAACTCAAGCGGCGACTCTGAATCAAAGCGTTTCGCCGTGCTTTTCCAAAGAGGGCCGCACCCGATTTTTAAAATAACAAAATTTAAAATTTAGGGGCGCATGCCCACATTAAGACCATCATTGAGTCAGGATGGTGTATCATCATTGATAACGATTCTGACCATTGTTGATTTGGTTGGTGTATCATCATGAAGGATGATTCTGATCATCGTTGAATTGGACGGTGGAAAATCATTGAGAATGATTCAGAACATCATTGAATTGGATGGTGTATCATCATTAAGGACGATTCGGGCCATCGTTAAGTGGGACGGTGGATCATTGGTTAGGATGATTAGGACCATCGTTGATTTGGACGGTGAATCATCACAGAGGACGATTTGGACCATTGTTGATTTGCACAGTGGATCATCATTGAGGATGATTCAAACCATCGTTGTATTGGACGAAGGAACATTATTGAGAATGATTCGGACAATCGTTGAGGCGGGACGGTGGATCATCAATAAGGATGATTCGAACCATCGTTGAATTGGAAGGTGGATCATCATTGAGGAAATGATTCGGACCATCATTGAGTCGGTACAATGGATCATCATTGGGGATGATTCGGACCATCGTTGATGTGGATGGTGGATCATCATTGAGGATGATTCGGACCATCATTGAATTGGACGATGGATCATCATTCAGGATGATTTGGACCACCG